>JARYHS010013631.1:44524559-44719100 GCA_031002005.1 Vandiemenella viatica
CGTATTGTCTGCCCGATGTACCTTTTCCCGCATTCACAAGGGATGCAGTATACCCCAGGCGTCCGCAGAGCAAGGTCATCCTTGGGGGATCGCAGGATGTTTTTTAGTTTCGGCGGTGGAAGGTATATGGTTTTAATCCCACTTTTTGCTAGAACCCGCCCTATCCTCGACGTTGTGGCACCAGAGTACGGCAGGAAGGCCAGACGATCCGGTGGTTCCTTATCGGCGTTGTTAAGCCTGCGTCTGGGTTCGCGGAAAGCCTGTCCTATCTGACTTTCAGAATACCCGTTGCGTCTGAAGGTCTGGCGCAAGTGGTTCAGTTCCCCCGGTAGGCTGTCAGCGTCACATATCGCCCGAGCCCTGTGAACTAGTGTGGTGAGCACCGTCTTGCGTTGCGCTGGATGGTGATGGCTACGCGTTCAAGTACAGGTCCGTGTGTGTAGGTTTCCTGTACACAGAGTGTCCTAGAGTCCCGTCGGGTTTCCTTTCTATAAGGATGTCTAAGAAAGGCAACCGGCCGTCTTCTTCCACTTCCATCGTAAACTTGATGTTCTCGTTTACACTGTTCAAGTGCTGGAGAAAAGCTTCCAGGGTGTCCCTGCCGTGTGGCCAGACGACAAAGGTATCGTCCACATAGCGATAAAAGGCGCTGGGCTTCAGGGAAGCGCTTGCGAGTGCCTTGTCTTCAAAGTGCTCCATGAAGTAGTCAGCAATAGCCGGCGACAAGGGACTGCCCATAGCCACTCCATCAACCTGTTCATAATATTCCCCATCATATAGGAAATACGATGATTGGAGTGTGTGCCGAAATAAATCCACCAACCTGGGCTCAAAATGTTGTTCAAGTAGAGCCAACGTGTCGGCGATAGGGACCCTGGTGAATAGGGACACCACATCAAAGCTCACCAATACGTCTTGTGGACCCAGAGATCCTTGATGATGTCAACAAATCTCGTGGAATTCTTCACGTGGTGAGGACATTTACCCACAAGTGGAGTCAGCAGCCCAGTTAGGTACCGGGCAAGGGAGTACGTAGCTGAACCGATGGTACTCACTATAGGACGCAGTGGGGTGCCTTCTTTATGGATCTTTGGAAGTCCATAAAGCCTTGGAGGAACAGGTGCTCGGGGTTGTAGCTGTTTTACTGTATCTTCAGGCAGACCGGAACTCTTCAGTAGTGCTATTGATTTCCTTGCCACCGCGTTGGTTGGATCCCGAGCAATCTTGCGGTAGGACGCGTCCCTAAGGAGTTCATCCACCTTTCGTCGATAGTCCGTCGTAGTTAGAACCACAGAGGCGTTGCCCTTATCTGCTGGTAAGACAATTATGTCTGTGTTCTCCCGCAATGACCGAAGTGCTCGCCGCTCTGCGGCTGTGATGTTAGGTTGCGGCGGCTTGGACTTGCATAAAATACGGCAGGTTTCACGCCTCATTTCTTCTGCAACCTCCGTAGGTAAACCACGGACGGCCTGCTCCACGCCGGTGAGAATTTCCCTGTAGGGTATGGACTTCGGAACTGGGGCAAAATTGAGCCCCTTTGCTAGCACCGACCTGGTGTCAGGATCAATTTCCTCACCGCTAAGATTGATGACTGTTCTTCTGTCAGGTTCAGAGGAGGCCTCAGAGCTAAGGGCAAGACGGGAGAACTTGCCGCACTGACGTGCGGTTGCCCGGCATTGGATCCTGTAGCTCTCAGCCTCCGTACAGCCGTCTATCCGTTCTAGCAAAAAGTGGGATTAAAACCATATACCTTCGACCGCCGAAACTAAAAAACATCCTGCGATCCCCCAAGGATGACCTTGCTCTGCGGACGCCTGGGGTATACTGCATCCCTTGTGAATGCGGAAAAAGGTACATCGGGCAGACAATACGGTGTATCAACCAGAGATGTTTAGAACATGCTCGGCACGTTCGTCTAGGGCAAAAGGAAAAGTCAGCGGTGGCAGAACACAGCCTCGAAAAGGGCCACGGATTCGATTTTGAAAGCACCAGAGTACTGGCGCACGCTAGAGGTTTCTGGGACAGCATTCTCACGGAAGCTGTTGAAATTCGTCTTGCCTCAAACCTAGTAAACCGAGATGGTGAGTACCAACTCAGTGATGCTTGGACGCTGGTCATCGAAGCGATGCGTCAGCGGCACTGCCGAGGCCCGCACGACGCAAGGTGCCCGACTCAACTGAGCACCAGCTAGGCGCACCAGCACTACCCCCCCCCCCCACTCCGGCAGCCGGGTGGTGCCTACGCCGACCAATCACTGACGCGCTCAACACTCCCGCGCACTGGGCCACATGGCAGGCTATAAGAACTAGCCTTTCCGCTGCATCCGGCACTTCACCAGAAGATGGCAGCAATGAATCTAGTCGCCGAAATATCGTGTGACAACGCACTCTTGACTCGGCTAGTTACCCGAGAGCAGTTTATACATTCTCAACACCGAGAAAGACTTGGTTCTTATAGTGACAAATAATTCACACCTATTAAATCCTCCTCTGGTGTAGCAATATAAAAACAACCTTGTAATCCTATGAGCCAGGTATCTGGGACTACAGGTCAATATGGAAACAAGCAGAAAACATGTTGGAAAAGAAAAACCATTTCCAATTCCAAATAATATAATTTGCACATACTTCATTCTGCATATCTCAGCTATTTGAAACATATCTCATACTACTGCTGGGATGATCCGGGAGTACATTGTTACAAATCCATCAAAATCCGACCAGTAGTTTTTGCATGTATCACATGCAATGAAAAATGGATATAAATTTGTGGACACTTTTATATTAATTTCTCAGCTTTTCAGTGTTATGTCCAAATGAAATATACACTATTTTACTTCCGGGCGGGCACAAGGGATGCACAGTATTGAAATGCCATGAAAATCCTATTTAGGTGAATCTCCTTCATTGAAAATTGGACACTAATTTGAAGACCACTTATACACTGTATTAATTTCTTAATTTTCTGACTTCATATCAGAATGAAATACCCCAATTTAGTCCAAGGACCATGGGATGTGCATACTTCAAAATTCCATCAAACCAGCAGTTTTTGCAAAAATCCCAGTCATCAAAATAGACACATATGGTATTTTTAAAACAGTTAATTCCTTTTTCTATATATTATTAACAGTGCTCTGAACTAATTTCCTCAAAAAATATCTGAAATGTACGACTTTCTTCCAGCTACAATCTTTTTAGATTACAAACAAAAATGATGAAAAGAACATTTGACGTAAACAAACATCACAATTATATATTTAAATATTCCTACCCTATGCACTCCATGTTCTACATGTGTCATTCCTTTCTGTGCTATCTTACTGCTACCTGCGAAGATTATGGAGTGGTTTTACCACCTGGAAGGATTCAATTACGACCTTTAAAGGAAAACTCACGTAATTTGCCTGTAGTGCTTTCTGCAAAACCATGGAAAACTAAAATTCGAATCACAAGACAAGGCATCAAAAACACAACTTCTGAGTGCCAGACCGAGGCATTAACCACTGATGCACCTAGATTGGTAACTAGCTTATTTGATTTTGTAACAATGGTAAAGACAAAAAAGTTATACTGGTATAAATAGCAAAGGTGTTGCTCTCAATCCCATATAGACCTAGACTGAGGTAGCTTCTACACTATAACAGCTCTGAAAGGGATTGGCACTGCCTGTTACATTCAAGCCATTTTTACCTTCCTTTGCAATTTTCTACACCATACTCACAGGACAGCAGGCTGAGTGAGCATTATAATCCGTTCTAGATATTTAACATCAAAAGAAAATTTCTCCACTTCTTCAAAGACTTAACTCCAGTTATCCAGACTGTAGCCAAACATTTTTATCGACTGAACATTATGGCCCTAATAACAGTAAAATAAACTTTAATATACTTAACAAATTTCTTCTATCATTTTTTCTTTCTAGTCTTATTGCTCATTCTGCTTCCATCAACAATGGTTCATAGTGACAATAAGCTTTATCTGACTTCTCTGTCAAGCAACTTTCATTGCCCCTTTAACATTATACAAATTTTATTCATTTTCCCCTCATTCTTTAGTAAACGTCTGACTAAATTTTCATCACGATTTTTATTAGCATAGAGTTTCATAGTTGATTGAAAATGAAGCTTCAGCATTCTCTGCATTTTTATCAGTGTTTTAACTTTAACTAACAGCTTTATTATATTCAATTTGTCTTCGCATTAAACCCCACTTTGGTTTCACCTGGAAAAACTATCTTTACTTTATTCAATGTCGACAGATTGTATTGCTTCTACTTCTGATATTTCCAGACATTTCATTTAAACTTTTCCCGTTCCAAAGCTGTTCAGTCAGTTTTTAAATTTAATTCCACAGTAATTTCATATCAAGACACATGGCTGGAGAGTGGAAGATCCCTGGTTTGATTCCCAAGCTCGGCTTGAATTTTTACCGCCTTAAAAAACATACCTTCATCTCTGGCAAAGCTTTGCTATGTGATGTGACATACACTAGGATGCTCCGGGGTTCAGATTCCACATAAAACTGTAGGTCCACAGGCATAGCCAGGGTGAGGCACTTGCCCCAACCTGTCTCCCTCACTCATGTAGCCAAGCTAAAATTATATGAAAATAAAAATTCCCACTTTTAATATTGAAAAAGAAATTATGTCAAAATTTAGCCAGAACCACCAAAGACTAGTGCTTAAATACATTATTTGAGTATTTAATATGTTTTCAAGTAAAACTATTTTCAAATATTTTTTATTAAGTTTCCTTGTTTTTGCACCACCCTGAAGCTAATCCTGGCTATACCCTTGTGTAGGTCCCCCTATATCTGGTAGGATTACCAGGGAAGGTTAGGGTAGCCATGACAGAAGCACATGTGCAGCAAATCAAAACTCTGTCAACCAGCATCCGTACTACCCTTCAGGGTCTCCCAGCCAACATTGCAATACACCCTTTTTTTTCCTCCTCTATCTATTACAAGTATGAACCACAATGTCACAGTGTGACAAATCTGTTTCCCAGACACCAATCATTTAAGCCATATTTAAACTCGCTCATATTATGATATTGCACTCTGCAATGTTGAAGCATACCAAACACCTCTTGCACATTTCCACTTTCTTTAAAAGCACTGCACCAACTGAGCTTGGCATAAAACTGACACGTGCAGTCGCACAAAAGAGGGCCAATCTGGACACCATCTCTCTGCAGTCTTAATCACTTATTATAGTTCCACTGTTCTGGATATCCTCAGATATTGGAATAATTCAAACTTTTCCTATTTTCTGCTGCAATTTTCAGATGAGGGTTGTTTGATAAGTTTTATAAATTTCTAGGAGATGGCACAATTGATTTTGTTACATGATGCCTGGGAAGTTCCATTATTTAAATCCATCAGGTCAAGTTTTAGCAAAAAGTGAAGGGTTGCTCACATGCGGTAGCTATTTGAAGTATTACTTGCAGTAATAAAACACAGATCTGCATTGCTGTCCACTTCTTTAAATAAAAGCTGAGTACACAATGTTCATGGGGACTCTGATCCTACGTTGAAGACAGTCTATTCTGAACAAATGAATTTAAATATGGTGTGGTGTACCGAGGTATTTTAGAGAATTATTAGGAAGTATAAGATTTTATAAAGTACTACAGCAATCTAGATCAGTTGCAATAGCCATTGTAACCAGTTATGACACAAGGAATGTGTAAGCTCAGAAGGCATCAACCTGCATAGTAGGTCAGAAGAATCAGCAATTGCTTGCAAATCACGTAATTCAGACAGGGATGATCGCATCAATGGGCAAAGTGATTGGCCAGTAGATATTCCTACCAGGTACAATGGAGTGGGGGGAGCGATGGTGAAAACTGGACTGCAGAGAGCGAAGAGAGGCTGTCTGGCAGGGTGCATCTGGACATCTTTGAGTCGAGCCGCTTAGCGGTCGCAGCAGCAGCTGAGGATGGAAACAGCCTATGCCGGTCACAGCCCGCAGCACTACCACTGATACAGATGGGAATAAACCAGCTTTGTCGAAGTTAGAAATGGGGATGGTTGAATATGACAGAAGCTCACAGGAAGTCAAACTCTGACATTAGTCACAAAGATAACTGACCTGGCTATAACAAGGGGATTAGAGAAAGCAAATGGGTTATTACACGGTTTTTATATACTGTTGTTAAAAAATGTAAATATTGTATATGCCCTATTGGATTGTTGCTCATTTGTTCTACTGCTCACATGACATAGAGGTCCTACCCACTCATGAGTATTTCTCTCGGAACGGTAGAGCGAAAAAAAAAAATAGTATCCAGACCATCACAGTAGAAGGATTTGTTTGGTGTCCAGGTGTGGCATCACTTAGCACAAAAGTGTGGGACATGAGGGTAGACGTAATACTCCAGTGAGCTCGTGACTAATGAGAATAAAATAAGGAGACAGGGGGAAAAAGGTGGAAAATACAACCAAAAATACAGTTTTACAGATACATTCAGTGTGCAGAGTTGGCGAAACAGTCAACACGACAGTAAAAAGTATTGGTGAGCGGATTCAACACAGCAGAACTACCATTAGATGAGATCATGGAGATTGCTTTCACGGAAGAAACAGTAATTATTTCAGTCAAGGAGAAACAACAGCACCAGGTTGGTGACTGCAGGCAGCATGCAGAAATGAGTAGAGAAGGAAGAAGTGAATATTGGAATGCCAGTGGCAGAAGGACAGTAGAAGATTGCCAGTTGTGCAAAGGTCCAAGCACAACGAGATAAAAAAATAATAGCCAGACCACCACAGTGGGACAAAGCATGCTCCAGACACCCAATTGAGGTTGCCACACAGGATATCATGTTAAAAATCCATGGTATAGTTATGGAAGATAGCCGGCTGAAGGTGCGAGAGCCATATCGACAGAACGAGTGAATAACATCCTGCAAGAAAAATTGCATTTCAAAAAATTGTGTGCACGATGGGTGTCACAATTGCTCACTCTCAATAACCCACATGAATGGACGTTCCAATGAAGCGTTCACAGGATTTTTGGTGTCAATTTATGACTATGGATCAAACTTGGATCCATCTTGAATCGGAGTAGTCATAGCAGTGAGTAATGCCTCATGAAAGAGCACTGAAGAAGGTGAAAGACTGTTTTGTCGGCTGAAAAGGTGATAGCAAGTTTTTTGGGATTCTCAAGTAACTATCATAATTGATGACTTGCAACAGGGTAAGCCAATAACAGGAGAATACTATGGAACATTGGACTGTTTGAAAGAAGAGCTGAAAAGTAAACAGCCTAGATTGGCGTGAAAAAAAAAAAAGTGTTGTTCCATGCAGACAATGTGCAACAACAACAACAAAAAATGTTTTACTTGCTTTTCTATCAGACTTGTCAAATGACACTCATGTACTTTTTTTTTTATTTCTACTTCCTCCTCAGAAATAAATCCAACTGCATCATTTTTTATCTGTATGAACTGGAAGCTAATTTTGTAATAGGAAGACATAACTTTAATTATACTAACACATACAGCGAAAACAAATGTGAATTCTTATAAAAATGTAGAGGTGTTCTATTTATTTACAAATCACAAAGGATGACAAATACATTTGTTGCCACTAGTCAAACTTCAACTTGAAGCGTACAAACAAATGAGACAGCACAACTGGTAGAGACCGAATCTGGCTGGAAAACTATGATGGGGAAGCAAGGTCATGCAGAAAAACACATTTTCAATCCATTTTATAGATTGCAGATCTGCTTTATTTTGTGCTAAATCCACTTCATTTTATGCAGGATCTGCCAAACTGCCTAATAATGCAATCCATTGCCACAAGTTAGCGTATAGGGACTACTCCTGTTGATTATTCTAATAAATGATTCTATTTGTAGTTTATAGACATAAGTTGTTTTCAGATGATACTATACAACAGGATTAATATGAGAAAGGGTTTTGAACAGCTGAAGGATGATTGGAATTATTATCTATTTAGGTAATTTTACAAAAAATGAAAATAAATGCAAAAAAAGACTCAGTTAATAAGGTACACACATTAAAAAAAAAAAGGCTCAGTGATTATGAGGAATTGTTTGTTAAAGGTATTAATCGAGATTATCTTTGCATGTCATTTGATATAATAAATGGTAGAATACACACTTGGCAAGTGGTAGGCAGCGGTTACAGAGTCCTGCATTAGTGGTGCTTATGATCAGAAGTGGGATAACTGGGGTACGAAACTCTGGGCAAACCATTGCTCAAGTAATATGGGATAATATGGGACATGCATTACGGGTATCAAATACAGGAGTTTGACAAGGTCAAAATGAGAGAACCTAAAGTCGCTTTTGTAGAACACAGTCAATAACTGAAATGTTAAATGAGCTCGTTTGGAAGTCACTGAAAGAAAGTAGGTGGGTTAAGATAGTTCTGAGGTTACAAGAGGCAGATATTGGTGATAAGACAGATTGACATAGATAGAAGAACCAGTCGTAAATGATCAAAAACTAACTCTGAACTTCAGTCATAAGGGTGAGAGAAAATTTTATGGTGCACTTAAGGGAGCCATTAACCATAATAAATCACTGGATATGATGGACAATTTGCTTGTATCTGAAAGAGTTTAAATAAAAACTAAATTCAAAAGGAGGTATGTAGGAAACTACCATCACAATTAATTGAATTGTTATGATTAATTCCCTACAGCAAATTTAACAGTAAATAGCATTTTGCTACTGCTTTGCCCTAGCTGACCTGGGTGTGCTTAGTAATGTGTGTGTCCAACTTTTCCTAGTAGCAAATGTGTAAATGTTTGTAATTTAATACCTTTGTAGCCTTTGCCGCAAATTAAATTCCACAATTTCGCTACACTTATTGTATTGGTATCGTTACTGTTGTTTGTGTCTTCTAACATACCATATTTCAGAAAACAAGAAATATACAACCAAAAAATGATATTAACAGAATCTAAGGAGTGGAGTGTTCATGTGTTGAATCATGAATTTTGGTCAGAAACTCATAACTGGGTGTTCTCTGAGATGCATTGTGATATGTGGCACTTATCTATTCTTGGTAACAACGAATTATCATTTCCTGTGCATTTTCCCAGTCATGTAGAGACATAAAATATACTGCAGATTTTGAGCCAGGCCATAAATTCTCATTCAACATGTGTAATTCCATTCAAATTAATTCGGTAGTTTTTGCATAATGTGTGGACAAATGTACAGACAGATAAAGCAGGCTTACACATTTGCAATTGTATAAATAAATATTCTGCCCTAAGGCAAGTTTCTTCATTCCATGTTGACCCAGTAAACTAAATCTCCTACTGAAATTCCTCATCATATATTTATAGCCATCTCTCATTTTAATCCTGTTCTACGACATTCAGTCACCGTCAAACAACCTAACTTTTCACTGTAAACCAACTCTGTTATGTTCTCTTCATACCAACCTCTTTAACCTTCTCACTTCCCTATTATTCTCTTTATTTTCTGCTTTGGAATGAATTTTTCTTCCCCCTTTCTTATTATCTCCTTGAACTCTTCCCATCTTGACTCTACTTTAATTGTGCCTTCCTTCCATTTGCTGAAACGTTCTCTGAAACATCTCTTCAAATTTAAAATCTGTGCCTTTTTATAATTTTACCTACTTCCCCCTTCAATTTTGGCTGCTGGTTCAGTGAATCCTCTAATATCCATCAGAACTGTGTCATGATTACTTATTCCTTCCGTTTCTTGACACCCTACAAGGTTATCATCAGGCTTTATTAGGAATATATCCAAAATATTTGGTCCACTAGTGTTTTGCTCTACCACTTGTGTAAATCCTCCTTCCCTTATTAAGGTATTTGCAAATCTTTGTTTCCGTGTGTTATTAATCTTATTTCCTTCCCAGTTTACACCTGATAAATTTAAATCCCCACCAATAATGATCATTCTATTCTCACCTCTGAAATCTGAGTATGAATTTAATTTCTCCCCAAGAGCCTCATCTTCATCTGTCATTCTTCCACTGCGGTAAGCAGCCAACACCCTGATTTTTTTCTTTTTTATTACCAAAGAAATCTACCCCAAGTAACTCATGGTCTTGATCTATGAACGCCAGTGAACTGTGGTAGTTTTTGCTAACTAGTATGAAGACTCCTCCACCAATTTCTCCTCTGCGGTACACTCTGTAACCATCAGGAAAAAACTCACTGCCTAGTACATCTTGTTTTAACCAACTATCTACCCCCATTATTACTCGTGGTTCGTGTATTTCTATTAAGTTTACAAATTAGATTATTCTGTTCATTATACTTCTACATTTTACCATTAACACCCTTATTACCAGCTTTATATTTTCAGCATTTATCTCCTCTATCCCTGTTTTACCCCAGCCAGTTATTGTTTCAGCAACTTCATCTATTTCTTTAACATCTATTATCTTTCTCATCGTGGATCTGCAATCAGTATCGCTTTGATCATCTATTTCCACCCCCTTCACCAGCAGCCCCTAACTTAAAAAAGGCACAGTCCTGACCCCATCATTACTGGAAATGGGCTCCCTTACTGCTTTAGCTAACAACTCAGAAAATACTCCCTTCCCTCTACTATTTAGGTGTAGGCTATGCCTAGTGAAACCCCCACCTACCAATGGTGTTTACAGGCACAACCCCCAACACAGAACAAATGCCTTTCCCAAGTAGCACTTCCGTTTCCACATTCACACGCCTCACAGCATAGTTCAATTGTGGCCGGTCATGGCGTCTTAGGACCTGCATGAGCTCCACCCTGGTATGCTGAGCCTCCTTCACCACCTTCCTCAGGTCACTCACTATACTATAACTCGTGTCTCTATCAATACTATTCCCCGCCCCTCCCACTATCACTACTCTATCGTCCTTGGTGAAACTCCTACAAAGTGGACCTATATCCTCTACTAGCTGGTACCCACGACTTCGTTCGTGATTGTAAAGAATTCATATTGACAGCTATAGTATTCTAACCACCATAGTGCACGATGGGAGACTCGATACTATTACCACACACAAATACCAGTCTTCTGCGCGATGTAGTTCCGGCAGCAAAGTAAAATTTACGGATACACACAAGTCTTTGGATGAAATACGAAAATATTCATGATCGACCAATTTCAAACACCATATCTCACACACTCCCACAGTTACCGAATTTCGGCCAACGCTGTGATCGATGGGAGACTCTGTGTTACTACCACACACAAACGCCAGTGATCTGCGATAAATAGTTTTCGCTGAAAAGTGATAGACCATGACGCTAGCGTCTTTGGCACAACTATAAGTGATACACCGTGACACATGCGTCTTTGGCAGAAATATGAAATTGCCGCAGATCGACGATTTTCATCCCCCATATCTTCCACACCCCCATAGCTACAGACATCTAACAACCATAGTGCACGACAACAGATACGATTCTACTACCACACATAAACACCAATGCTCTATGCTACGTAGTCGTGGCAGAAAAGTGAAATCTGCGGAGACACATGCCTTTCGTCGAAATACAAAAATATCCTTGGTCGGCCACTTACAACCACCATATTTCCCACACAACCACAGTTTCTGAAATTCGGCGGCTGTTGTGTTCGAAAGGTGACTCTGTGCTACTACTACACACAAACGTCAGTTATCTGTGATCTATAGTTTTCGCTGAAAAGTGATACACCATGACACTTTTGTCTTTGGCAGAAGTATGAAATTGCCACAGGTCGACCACTTTCAACCCCCATTTCTCCCACACCCCCATAGCTACCGACATCTAACAACCATAGTGCACTACATGAGATACGATTCTACTACCAAACACAAACACCAATGCTCTATGCTATGTAGTTGTGACAGAAAAGTGACATATGCGGAGACAGTCGAAATACGAAAATATCCTTGGTCGGCCACTTACAACCACCATATTTCCCACACAACCACAGTTTCTGTAATTCGGCCGCTGTTGTGATCGAAAGGTGACTCTGTGCTACTACTACACACAAACGCCAGTTATCTGTGATCTATAGTTTTCGCTGAAAAGTGATACACCATGACACTTTTGTCTTTGGCAGAAGTATGAAATTGCCACAGGTCGACCACTTTCAACCCCCATTTCTCCCACACCCCCATAGCTACCGACATCTAACAACCATAGTGCACTACATGAGATACGATTCTACTACCAAACACAAACACTAATGCTCTATGCTATGTAGTTGTGGCAGAAAAGTGACATATGCGGAGACAGTCGAAATACGAAAATATCCTTTGTCGGCCACTTACAACCACCATATCTACCACAGTACCACAGTTTCTGAAATTCGGCCGCTGTTGTGATCGAAAGGTGACTCTGTGCTACTACTACACACAAACGCCAGTTATCTGTGATCTATAGTTTTCGCTGAAAAGTGATATACCATGACACTTTTGTCTTTGGCAGAAGTATGAAATTGCCACAGGTCGACCACTTTCAACCCCCATTTCTCCCACACCCCAATAGCTACCGACATCTAACCATAGTGCACTACATGAGATACGATTCTACTACCAAACACAAACACCAATGCTCTATGCTATGTAGTTGTAGCAGAAAAGTGACATATGCGGAGACAGTCGAAATACGAAAATATCCTTGGTCGGCCACTTACAACCACCATATCTACCACAGTACCACAGATTCTGAATTTCGGCCGCTGTTGTGATCGAAAGGTGACTCTGTGCTACTACTACACACCTACGCCATTTATCTGTGATCTATAGTTTTCGCTTAAAAGTGATACACCATGACACTTTTGTCTTTGGCAGAAGTATGAAATTGCCACAGGTCGACCACTTTCAACCCCCATTTCTCCCACACCCCCATAGCTTCCGACATCTAACAACCATAGTGCACTACATGAGATACGATTCTACTACCAAACACAAACACCAATGCTCTATGCTATGTAGTTGTGGCAGAAAAGTGACACATGCGGAGACAGTCGAAATACGAAAATATCCTTGGTCGGCCACTAACAACCACCATATCTACCACAGTTTCTGAAATTCGGCCGCTGTTGTGATCGAAAGGTGACTCTGTGCTACTACTACACACAAACGCCAGTTATCTGTGGTCTATAGTTTTCACTGAAAAGTGATACACCATGACACTTTTGTCTTTGGCAGAAGTATGAAATTGCCACAAATCGACCACTTTCATCCCCCATATCTCCCACACCCCCATAGATACCGTCATCTAACAACCATAGTGGATGACAGGAAAGACGATTCTACTACCACACACAAACACCAAAGGTATATGTTATGTAGTTGTGGCAGGAAAGAGAAGTATACGTAGATACGAATTTTTGGTCAAAAAATGAAAACGCCCTGCACTGACCAACTTTAATCATTATATCTCCCACATCCCCACAGCTATCGGCATTCGGCCAACGTTGTGCATGACAGGAAACTCCATGCTACTTCCACCCACAACATCAGTGATCTGTGCTAGGTAGTGGTGGCTGAAATCTGAAATATAGGAAAAAACACGTCTATTTTTATATATATATAAGATTACCTGACCTAACGTTGCACTAGGTTTGAAAAACTTGTGACTTGGTAACCTGTACCTAACTGATCCTGCAGAAGAGGGCCTACACCCCTCCCATGGCTACTACCTAACAGCAGAACCCTTTTCTTCCTATTCTTGCCTTGCACGTCCTTATTCCTAAAGGCCTGCTGCATCTTACCTACTCCTACATCTACATGAGGCTCTTCTCCTCCTGACTCTGGCAACAGGTCAAACCTATTTTTCCCCACAATTACTGAAGTGTCTGGCTTCTTCATCCTGTTAACTATATTTCTCCTACGAACTGTTACCAGCTCCCACCCATCCTTCTCAACTTCCTCCAACACACTATCTCTACTTTCAGCCTCTACAGCATGAGCCTCGACAAGCTCAGCCTCTACAGAATGAGCCTCAACAGGCGGAGCCACCACAGGCCACGCCTCCACAGGACGAGTCTCAAGAACCCTGATCCTTTTACCCAACTCCCTGATCGTTTCGCCCAACTCCCACATCCTATTATCCCTAAGACAAAGTGAACAAAACCATGGGAGAGCCTCATTTATTTCCCCCGTTTCCTCTTCCCCACATGCCCAGTGAAACCACTTCTTACACCAACTACAACCCTACGGCAGGCACCACAGTTTCCAGTCATGATTTTCCCCAATACTTCAAACGCCTTCTAAACAAACCTTAAATTTATTTGATTAACTTAGCTGCTACCTTGATGTATCTAAATTAAGTGACAGATAAGCAGCTGTGGGCGTAACATCTACTTTGAAAATTGGAGGATGTGATCCTGCAGAGATCATTGTTAACAGATCTATTTAAAGACAGCATTAAAAAAATTCAAACAACCACAGAGTCTCTCAAGAGCAAGTTCCAACCTCATTTTTAATTAACTATTCATTGGGATAGAAAGTTAACTGAAGATATTAGAGGCTATGAAACTGTAGATCGTCTGCCAATTTTGGTATCAGGACATGGGGTCGATCAGCTTTTAGCAGTTTCAAAATTGGATCATGAAACAGGCGAAGCATCAGCTGTCTATGAAACAAAAAATTCATGGAACTTGAGAGTAAAATGCTTATGTTTTGACACTACACCTGTAAATACTTGTTTGAGAAATGGAGCTGGCATTCTTCTGGAACAAACAATGGTAAAATATATGCTTTGGCTTGCCTGTCGACATCATATAATTGAAATTGTGTTACAAGCTGTAGTGATTCAATCACTCAGGCTGTCTAGTGGTCTTGATATCAAATTGTTTAAAAGGTCCAAGAACTGGGACAAGACTAATTATAAAAAAGGTAATTTCCAATATGCCTTTAAACAAAGTAGAAAATGTAGCAGCAGTCAGGATTTCATTCACTCTAAATCAACTTCAATTACATCAACCTTGAGATGACTACAAAGAGTTGTTGCATCTCACAATTAATTATTTAGGAGAAGTTCCTGAAAAGGAAATTTCATTTAAGAGGCTTGCTAATCTTCACCATGTCAGATTGATGGCAAAAGCTAAGTATTGTTTAAAGATTTTCCTATTCAAATATTAATTTACACTGACCAAAAGGAATAAAAAGCTGTGAAAGGTACTTATATTTAGACAGTCATAATATACATTAAATACTGGTTTCAAGCCCCTGCTGGATGGGCAGTGCCAAGAAACAACTTACAACTAATAAAAGGCCTTACAGTTATTCAAATTAAAAGCCAACATTGCCATTAAAAAAATATACCGAGTCATTTGTGGTACCTATAGGATAGCTGATATCTTTCGCTTTTTTCAACAACAGACAGTTGAGGTTAAGAAAAAATGTAGAAACACCTAAAATTGATGATGCAGAGGATTGCCCAAAAAAAAAGAAGCATTAATTCAAACACATCACCAAAAAAAGCATAAAAGATTTTATGAGTAGCAACTCTTTAGGACATTTCCAAATGGGTTTCTTAACACAGAGTTTAAATAAAGATGTTTTAACTTGGGAGGAAAAAGACTAACTGAGACAGTTAAAAAAAATGTTCATCCTATGCAAGCTGTAAATGAAATTGCTGAGCGTGATGTTGCTTTTGGTTAAGAATAATGGTGGCGTGTGTTTATAACGAAAAGGGGAATGAACTGTTGTTGTTAATTTCTCGATTGAGTGTTTATATTGGTTATCATGTGTATGTTTTAATAAAGTTTAGTTGGAAAAAAAAAGATGAATTTAATAAACCTCCCCCCCCCCCCTCCAAAAAAGTATCTTGGAGACCTTTTTCTTAGCTCTCCTGATATCTTTTAAGGGGGCAGCAATCCGAGAAGACTATGAAGACTTGAAGATTACCCTTGCCTGACTCAAGGCACCCCCCAAACCAAAAACCATTTAAGCCCCTCCCAAACCAAAATCCTGGATCTGCCCCTGTTAATAGGTAGCATAATTTTAATTCTAATATGTAATTTTGCATGATAACTATTATATATCAATAAATACAAATAAGAATAATGTGATTATTTTATTTTTAAATATAATTCAAAAGTACGTAGTGACCTCTAAATATTGTTACGAAGTTGTGGAAAAATTACAGAAATTGTTTCTTAGAGTAGAAAATAAAATCAGGTGGTGCCCGTTAAAAACTAAAAAATTTTGCCCATTTAAGGACCATCCTAATATCTATAATGTATTTAATCAAGCATTTACATGTTAATCGAGTAGTATTAGTTAGTATATTGATAATCAGGAGGTTTTAGCTCACAGTAACTGTACTCTCTAGTGTAATCATTGGTGTGGTTGATACTTTATTTCTTGGATTTTTATTATTTTGTGCAAGTAGAGTGAACCCAAACATAAGTGTCATTATTTACTGTAGTTAAAATTCTCTTTCAGGTCTGATGAAAACAGTTATGTTCAAGACAGCTCGTTAGCTATCTTCAGTAGTTCATCTCAGAAGAACCCGCAAAGAACAGCAGAAATTACAGTTATGCAATCATACGGTAAATACACGTAATTAAGAATTTGCAAAGATGAATTCTTAATACCAAGAAGAAACCTGAATATTAAGAATCATGATAATCTGTTAGTTGTTTGTAACATGAGTATAATTATTACAGTGCTATTTAGTTATAAATAATGGCCTAAATAATACTCCCTCTGTATATGTTTTCTGTTTGTCTCATGCCAGCAGTCATTGCGGTAAACCATCGCTCTTTGCTAAATTTACTTAAATCAACCAAAGTAAGTTATACAATCCTTACCGAGGTACTGCTTGCCCTGAATAAGCTCCGGTGCTGCATATGTTGGTGAACCACAAGACGTTAGCAACTGTGATTCCAGTCCACCTTTTGGTTTGGTACATAATCCAAAATCAATTAGTTTTAAATTCTGTTCCTTATCAAGAAGTATATTTTCAGGTTTCAGATCTCTATGAGCATATCCTTGCCCATGAAGATACGCAACTGCTGAAATTATCTGCCTGAAGAACGAACGAGCTTCTGACTCAATTAGTCTGTTTCGTTCAACTAAAACAAAAGAAGAAGCCAAATATATTAGAGTTTGAAAGTGCAGTCACTAAAGAATCTGTCACTTGTGTTCAGAATCAAAGCAAGAAATACAAAATAGTCATTTCTCCATGAATAAAAATTGAACCAGAAGACTTCTACAATACTGTTGCGCCACAATTTGACAAAGGATTCTTACGTAAATCAATGAGACAAATTGTAAGTAAAGAATATTTTATTTATTTATTTATTTGATATCTCGCTCAGTGCTTGAGATGTTGTATCTCAAAATTGAGGTGGTTAGGTTGAGACATGGCTCAGAACAGAAAATAATTTTCCAAAGGCAATGGGAACTATATGGTGGGTGTGCACAACAGGTTTCCCCCCCCACCCACCTAGGGATTGTGATCAGGTTGAAATACAGCTTGTACCAGGAGAAAAACATAACCAAAAGCCCAATGAACTATATATAAACTGATTTTTGACATTTTATATCTCCAGAATGCTCAGATTTTAATAAATTTTATTCTTTACTTTCGATCCGTCTTGTGGAGTTACATAGAAATTAATAATTAAATTGCAGTGCCGCAGTTATTATAGTACTGCCTGAACCAGACATAACTGACATGTTAACAGACAATTATATATTTCTATTCCAAAGCAGATCAAATAAAGTTAAAAGAGCAAAATGTCTGGCTGGCTCTAATAAGGCCAGCCAGGTATAAAAAAGAAAAATCACAAGATATACAGTACTTGCACTGGCGGGTGCATACAGATTGCAAATCCAATTAAAACAGTCACTAGCTTAACTTACTTAACACTGTGATAATCTATATATATATATATATAAATGAATGTATGCATGTTTGTTTGTTTGTTCTTCATACAAATCCATAGGTTTTCATCCGATTTCGATGAAAGTTTGCACACTTATCCTTTGATACAAGGAGAAAAGTACTGCCTGCATTTGGTTGAAAAATTTTCTGTATAAATGATACATGTTGTCATTTAATTTCGAAAAATTACTGAACCGTGAAAGACAGACGTGTAGGATGTGTAGGTCTCTGTAGTGCCTTTCCATATAGCGGCTGGGTAGCTCAGTTGTTTAAAGTGCTTGCTTACTGCTGTTTGGATCGTGGTCTTTGGTTCAAATCTCCATGGAGGACAAGATTTTTAAAAATTGTTTTTGGTCGTAAGAGTCACGTCTGGACCGTCGGTTATTGGGATTGAATTTTAAACTGTAGATATCACAAATTTAGGGGTTCAATGCGAGGCAAATCGTAGGTGTACACTTTTTTACATTACAATGATCCCTCAGAGGTGATTTTCAGTCAGTGTGTGTGTGTGATCAGCAGTAATAATGCTATAAATGCGGCATTAAGTCTCTGTCTTTTTGTTACGTTTTGACGACTAAATGGTTATACCGATATTGATGGAATTTGACAAGAAAATCTGTAGGAAGGGCACAGGACATTTTTTCTGGTATGATTAACAGTTGTAGACACAAAATTTTGAGAACTGATCGAATGGTGGCAGAAATATGTTGGAAATTGATTCTCTTCAAGAAACAGATTCAACGGTGGAATGATAAAGTGATAGCTTTCCTATCATATTATGGTGACTCAGAGTTGTTTGGGACCAATCCTTCGTTACCAACAATGTTCTATATTCAATTCTGGCAAAGAAATTCTTAATCCACGCGTACGAAGTCGCGGGTATCAGCTACTTATAAATACAACAGCAGGTACAATGTCATATCATCAGAAAACCATACTCTTTTTTATAAACTATCCAATGGATCCTCAGCAACAATGGAGTAGGAAGAAAGGCTGTGAAGTGAGAATTATATGGAAAGACTAGCATTTGCCCACTGCTTCACGCTCGTGTGCTTTGGTATGAGTAAAAATTCTTTGCCCATTTTATTCTATTACCAAATATTAACGTTGAGAGGAGTGAATTCTATATGTCTAGGGATTTTTCTTTGTTTAATTATTGCCTTAGGTTCGGTTTTCATACTAATGTCCGAGAGTTTTGTTTTATTCATATTTAAATGTTATACAATTTATTAAATAGTAGAAAAGCTATCTAAAAATTAACTGTACCAATTTTTAGAGACAATTATTGTGAGAAGAAGAAAATTTTTTTTTTTTTAGAAAGGGTTTCATTTTCGTGATGTAAGAAGGTGTAACAATGTTTAAGAGAAATAAAATGTTACCTTTACCTTGCTTAGTAGGCTAGTCATTGTAACGCCTCTGTGTGCCATTTTTAAATTCTGATACGGAGGACTGCACAATTTATTATTACTATTAATTTAATTGCAATGGAGCTAATACTTCGGTGTCAATTCTCCCAGTCATCTAATTACTCCTTTCTATTTTATTTTTTTTTTACATTTTCTTTTGGGGGTCAAGGCTGGTATGGTCTCAAGGATCTCAGCCTATGCCGGATGGGCTGAGATAATAAAACCTTGAGAAATGCCTCTGTGATCTATCTTAGCAGCTCTGCCAGCAAACCCTACTCCCACGTCCACGAAGGTGAAAGCCGCGTGACCCCTGGGCAATGCACTTTTTGAGTGTAGCTAACGGGAGAGGATGGAAGGCGAGCCCCCAGCGCCTTAAAACTGGGGCATTCTGGCTAAGGGAAGGAACACCCTGAAATAAAACCCTGGCCCTCCAGGATGGGGGTTGTGCGAAGGGCTGGTAACCCTTCCACATAAAAAGATATATTACTCATAAACCTCAAAGTAAGGAAAGCCGGATGGATCTTATGAGGACAACAAAGGCAAGGTCAAAGGACAAACGATTTGGAATCAAAGACAATTTGAAAATAGGAACGTGGAATGTGAGAGGGATAAATAATAAAGAATATGATCTGGACAGGGAGTTAACTAGAAAGGGGATCAATATTGCTGTAATTACAGAAACAAAAAAGAAATTGAAGGGAACAGAAGAAATAGATAAATATACAATGATCTACAGTGGAGTGGCACGAGAGAAAAGAGCTGCAGTAGGAGTGGCAATATTAGTGGATAGGAAATGGAAAAATAAAATTGTCAGTTACGATATGATAAGTGAAAGGATTCTGACCCTAAGATTGAAAGTAGAGAGAGGCAACCTAACCTTGATCGCCATATATGCCCCGGAAGAAAACAAACGAGAAGAATCTGAACAATTTTATGAACAGCTTCAAGTGGTGATAGACAGAATTAATAAAAGTGATTTCCTAATACTGGCTGGCGATTTTAATGCCCGCGTAGGAAATAGTCCAATTCCAGAGGTAATGGGGAACAGAGGTGAATACACATTAAATGAAAATGGGAAACTACTGAGAGAATTTGCGTCCTTCAACCAGTTAAAGATTACAAATACATTCTTTACAAAAAAAGATATCCATAAATTTACATGGACGGCAAGAGGACAAAGGTCTATCATTGACTATGTAATGGTTAGTAAAAAATTAGGTCCAGATGTAGTAGACACCAGTGTACATAGAGGTAGTGATATGTATACAGATCACTATCTCGTTATATCAAAAATAAGAATACTTGCTAAGTGGAGGAAAAGAATGAATAAAAACTTACAACAAGATCAAGAAGTTTTTAAGACCTACCTTTTAAAAGATGAAGGAATAAAACATCTATATCAAAGCCGATTACAACAGCGCTTACTGGAAAACCCAACAAATAATGACATCAATAAAGAATGGGAAACTATAGCTTCATCAATACTGAAAGCAGCATATGAAGCCATTGGCAAGAAAAAGAAATTTAGAAGAAAAACTGGACTTAAAATGTGGAACGAAGAAATTGCAGAAGCCGTCAAACAAAAGCAAAAGGCTTATCTAAAAATGATACAGGACCGAACCCTAGGAAATGAAAATGAATATAAAAGAAGGAGAAATATTGTTAAGACAATAACAAAGAAGTTGAAACAAGAGGGATGGGATAGATTAATCAGTTCAATAGAAGATGATGTCCATGGTAGACAAGAGATGGCTTATAAACTTATGAAACATCTCAACAAGGATGAAAAGGAAAGTGCTAATATAAATGTAATTGAAGAAGAGGCATGGGTAAAACACTACAGAACATTATGGTACAATAGTAATTATAAATAAGAAGAAGAGAAAATAGGAATTGACCATGTGGATACTAAAGAAATTGATCCTATAGACATAGAGGAGGTTGATGCAGCACTAAAATCATTTAAAAATAGAAAAGCTCCTGGACTAGATACAATTAACTTAGAATTGATTAAGTATGGGGGAATGATTCTGAAATTTAGATATTTACACTTAATTAATATGTGTTGGAAAAAGAGAACCATCCCAGAAGAATGGAGGAAGGCCAAAGTTATTTCACTTTTTAAGAAGGGAGATAGGAATTCATGTGATAACTATCGAGGAATTAGTTTATTAAATACGGGATACAAAATATATGCAAAAATAATAAATAACAGGCTAAAAGTAATAGCAGATGCTCTCCTATCAGAAGAACAATGTGGGTTTAGGAAAGGAAGGTCCTGCATAGATAATATATTCTGCCTTAGACAACTACTGGAAAAGAGAAGAGAATTTAATTTAAAGACTTTCATTGCTTTTATAGACTATGAAAAAGCGTTCGATAAAGTAAATAGACAAAAACTATGGGAAATAATGCAAAGAAATGGATATCCACAGCATTTAATACAAGTTATTCAAGGTATGTATAGAAGGACACAAATCGTCTTAGACCTAGGAAATAAACTTACAGGAGTGCGGCAAGGTTGTAGCCTGTCTCCAACACTCTTCAATATATATATAGATGACTTAGTTAGGAAATGGAAAGAAAATGTCCATCCTGGTATAAAAATAAGCAACAACACTTACATAAATACTATGTTGTTTGCAGATGACCAATTTATCCTCCAGGAAAATGAAGATGGACTTCAAAGAGCAATTCATATTCTAAACATTATCAGCAAAGATTACAATCTGCAGTTGTCTCGTGCAAAAACGAAAGTTATGGCATGGCAGGGGAAATACCCTATCAGAGTTAAAATAGTGGTAGACAACCAGCCAATAGAACAAGTCTCCAGCTTTACTTATCTCGGATGTGAATTATCTTTTAATGAGGATAACGAGGTGAAGAAGAAACTTCACCGATTTCAGTATATGTGTGGAACAATTCGACGAACACTGAAAGGTAAAGCACGAGAGGAGACTCAACTCAAGTTTTATAAAACAATGGCCGTACCGACTCTGCTATATGGCAGCGAAACATGGGTAAATAAAACTCAATACAAAAGCAAAATTCAATCATCTGAAATGAAATTTTTAAGGTCAGTAAAAGGGTATTCCCTAAATGATAGGAGGAGGAACGAGGAAATAAGGGAACAACTGAATATCTCCCCACTAAATGATAGAATTACCCAAAAAAGGGATAACTGGAAGAACCACGTCCTACGGATGAGGAAGGACAGATTTCCTAAGCTTGCCCTGGAGTACCATCCCACAGGCAGAAGGTACATTGGAAGACCTAGGAAGAGATGGTCGGAAGAATGAGGTCGCCACAGGCTTTTGGCCTATCCATGAAGAGGAAGTAAGTAAGTAAGTAACATTTTCTTTTATAATTGGTGTATTAAATCCCTCCCCCATTTATTTTTCTGATTTTTAATTTTTAATTCCTTAAGTGTTTTTGGTACATTACTTACTCATTACTTCACTTGGTAATTTGTTCCAATCCCCGACACCCTTACCAACAAAAGAAAATTTTTCTGCACCCTTATGCATGAAATCAAGTGCCAACTTGTGGTCATGGTTGTGTTTCCTCTTACACGCACTATTCCTAATTCTTTGACCAATATCCCACAATTCCCCATCACCAACATATACCCTGTATATTCCCAGCAGTCTCTTCACCCTCCAACCTTCATCCAGTGATACCCAATCCCAATTTAATTTTCTGATTTTTTTTCCCTCCCCTTTTGCTGTTAGGATATTGGTTTTACTTTGACGATATGTTAGTACGATCAGTTATTTTTGCTGTAAAATATAAATTCACATGGATTAAAACTAATTGTGTGAGGTATCACGCATTAGAATTATTTATAATTTCCTTCACTTTCAAATCATCGTATTACTAATGCCCTTATTCCCGCCACATATAAATAATTCCAAAATGATTTGTTCACTGTACAGTGTATGTGTAAATATGAACGTTTGACTGAAGCTACAATTTTCGAATGTCAATATTATCGGAGGTTGTGGTTCGGTTGAAGTACAGCCTGGACCATGATGACAGTTGATAAGCTTTGTTGAAACATTAGAGATAATATGGATTTAGCTTTACAATTAATGTGATGTAGCCTCAGGATATTGATTATTTTAAATTCTCTTTGCTTTCTATAAAGCCATATTATTGATGTTATTATTTTAGTCGCATATAAGTACATCCAGCAGGCCAAGATTCGATAGCGAAACAGTGAACGCATTAATGCGCATGTGACAGAAGCCAAGTTTGTCGTTAGGTTGAAATGCAGCCTGGACCAGAATGGCAATTGACATGCTATGTTACAGCATAAGGCATAATGGATCTACGAGGCGTATTTTTTAAGTAAGTGCCATTTTGTTACACCGTGGCTGCAGCGCTACGGTCGGCGTTCCGCGCATGCGCACTGGGTACCTGCATCTCTTGCCTACGCACTGACACCATTACAGTCTAATTCTTCCTTGTTTACATTGTTCACTGAGTGTTTAAGATGCCTCCGATAATCGTGAGTCCCGCCGACTGTGAAGTACAGGCTGTTATAAGATTTCTTTGTGCTAAAGGCCTAAAACCGATCGATATTCATCGTGAGATCTGTGCAGTTTACGGCTAAAACATTATGAGTGATGGAATGGTGAGAAAGTGGGTGCGAGCATTTAAAGATGGCCGCACAAATGTGCATGATGAACAATGGAGTGGGCGTCCTTCAGACGTTAATGAAAGTTTGGTGCAGAAAGTGGACAATAAGGTGAGAGAAAACAGACGCTTTACGATTTCCTCCTTGTGTGATGACTTTCCTAATGTTTCTCATAGTGTTTTGTATGTTATTATGACCGAGCACTTGAATTATTGAAAATTGTGCTCATGTTGGGTACCGAAAATGTTAACGGATGTGCACAAAACCAAACGTTTAGGCAGTTCATTGACTTTCCTTGGGCAGTATCATAACGATGGTGATGATTTCTTAAGCCAAATTGTTACGGGCGATGAGACATGGGTGGCCTACGTCACACCTGAATCAAAGCAACCGTCCATGGAATGGCGGCATTCAGATTCACCCAAAAAAGTGAAGTTTAAGCAAACGATTTCTGCCCGGAAAATCATGTGCACATTTTGTTGGGACAGAAAAGGAGTATTGCTTGTGGAATTTCTGCCTCGTAATGAGATAATCAATGCAGCAGCTTATTGTGAGACATTGAACAATCTGCGCCGTTCAATCCAGAACAAAAGACGTGGCAAGTTGAGCAAGGGCATCGTTTTGCTGCATGACAATGCCCGTCCACATGTGGCTAATCAGACCAAAGATCTCATCACATCTTTTCGATGGGAAACTCTAGATCATCCTCCGTACAGCCCTGATCTGGCGCCCTGTGACTACCATCTGTTCCTGCACTTGAAGAAACACCTGGGCGGTCAGTGTCTTGAAGACGATAACGAAGTCAAAACAGTTATGATGCAGTGGTTAACAAGTCAGGAGGCAGACTTCTATGAGGAGGGTTTTCAAAAACTGGTACTACGTTATGACAAGTTCCTCAATATTGAAGGGAATTATGTAGAAAAGTAGAGTAAGGTATAGGCTTTCATGTAAAAATAAAATTATTGAGATATATTTGCACGTCTGTTTTTAATTTCAAAACGGTACTTACTTAAAAAAACATGCCTCGTAGTTTTATAATTTATGCGGTGTAACATAAGGTTTTAAGACGCCTAATTAATTTTTAATTTCATTGCTTGCATTTTGCTATGGTCATTAACTCAATTGCACGTTTGGAGATAAGCATTAGAAAATCAGGGTTATGAAGTTATTTTATAGAAAAAACAGCTTATTTTACCACCTGCGGTTTGAACAGCAGCCAAAATTTGTACACACATTTAAGAATATTTGCACATGAGCGCCACCATATATATATTAATTGAATAAAGTCCATCAAAATAATAGGCAGTTCTGTAGAAGTTATTACGGAAAAAACCTACGTATTTACCTGTTAGCTTTTTTCTAAGACATCTTTCTTTGAAAAAAAACCTGAATTTTGTATCCATAATGATATGTAATGAAACAATATTGGCATAATAATGTTTATTGTATTTCCTTTAGCAATCGCATAAGACATATTGTACCAGAGACAAACTGTTTAACTGTCTAACAAAGACAATCTATGTCTACCACATTAGTAATGTAACACATTTCACATGACAATCGACCTGTTACGATGTAAATTAATGATGATTACATTTGATTCTCGTATTCCGTTTACTTTAGAGTACTGCGGTACAGAAAACTGAATAACAAAAGTAACAAAATAAAATGGAATCCTTATTTTAGTCAGATATTTGCAAACGGAGTGAGCGTCTGAAATTGCATAATGATCTGTGGCGCACAATTTCCCATATATAAAGGTTTTTAGTTGGTTGTTCCTTCCCATGGTACATGTAAGTAATTAGCTCTTTTCGCAGATTTTTACTTGCACCATTAGTTCTAAAAATTTGAAAACCCCGTCCAAATTGTTGTCATAGTTTTTGCGCAGCTCTCGTTCAAATAAAGAGACACACGCACCTAGCTTACAGACTTATAATAGTATAGAAGAGAAAAAATATACCAACCACTCACCAAAGTTGAAGGGGAGAAAAGCAACAAGCACACATAGTCAGCACAGGCATCTATTTTTTGTGTTGACGAAGGGTGCATGTGCAAGGTCTATCACCGATCTATTTTCATGAATGCAAGCCTAGGCCAAAATATATTATTTTTTGTTTTTGTATTTTTGTTGCTGCTGCCCTCTTCCCTCCAACTTTGGTGAGTGGTGTGTATATTTTCTCCAACTGATTTTTTTATAAGATACAATTACTGCAAATTAAAGTATACCTGTCAGAGAAAATGAGGATAAATATGGTGTGAACTGAGATTTAGAGCGTCTGATGTCTGCAAGATGCTAAAGATAACTGTTGTTGTCGTTTTATTTGGGCTTTAGGATGCATCAACATCATGCTGTAACAGCAGACTGGTGTGACGACATAGCTTAAAACTCGACCTAATTGCTGTCCATATGGTTGAATGAAAATAGGTCAACCATACGGGCAGCAAGTAGAATATTAAAATATTGGCTGTAAATGGGCTATAAAAAAAAAATACAAATACAATTAATGACAAGTCGGCTGTAAAACGCAAACCAGATCAAATAAAAGTTAAGAGAGCAAAATGTCTGGCTAGCTGCAAAAGGGACAGAGCGATATAAAAAACATAACAAGATACACAGTAGTTAGACTGGCAGCTGTATATGGACCAATACTCCAATTAAAAACCTACATGAAATAAAATACTATCTATTAACTTTCAGAGGTGTATCACACGAATCGCATTCCGGTAGATCCTCCCGGTAAATAAAACTATGCGTGAAGGACAGTTCTCAATGTGGATGGAAGGAAGAAGAACGTCATCTCTTCTTGCCTGCTAGAAGGAGATGCTCCACTGCTGAACGATCAGTATGACCAGCCGGAGCTGCTTTTTATCCACTTCCAGCCATTGCCTCTACCATACATTGGAGATATTTTGAGTAGATCTGACTTTGGGACCAAAGCAAAGTTAATTCAGACCTTATTACATGCTAACTTCGCAGCTTCATCCACTGCCTCATTCCCCGATTCTCATATCGCCAGGACCCCGGCAGAAAAACACCTCCTTTCCACACGACTGGAGTGAGTGGAGTGTCCTGTATGTCTTGGACTAAATGGTCTGCTGGATGCAGCTGAGGAAATCTCAGGACATGATGTGCTTCTGCTGCAACTTACTGTCATATGCTGAAGCAACTTTAGTAAAGCATAAGACTCTGTGGTGGTATATAGGTTGCATCTACAACCCAGCTAGTATTTATAAGTCACTCAAGGGTACACTACGGAGCAGCACTCCATTAATCTGTTTAGACCAAGCCGTATATATTGGAGTATTCGTGATGCTGGTTTAAAACATCCTCAAATATTTTAATAAAAACACCATATATACAGAGGTAAATTCATGAAGCTAGTTTAAAACAACCTTAAAAACTTTCATAAAAACACTGTCAGTGGTAAACAGCTTGATGTACCGTGACAGATAGAAAATTTTTCTGGACCTCTTTAAAAGCCAGGGAGGAGATTTACTACAACTCTGGCGATGAAAAATGGGCAACTTATATTCATATTCTTCTAATTTAGTCTTTGTACAGTATACTGGATTGTACAGTGTACTGGATTGATACACACCTGTAGCAAACTAAATTCCTGTATGGTGGACACCGTCCAATGCCTAAAGATAGCTGTCCCGCACCGAACCATCCGCGGCACGAACAGTCGGCACCGCATGACCAACCACACAAACACTTTAAAATATTTAGAGTCTTTAAGGCCATGGCTTTCACATTTCTAAGATGTGGCAGCCACTTACGTATTCTGTCAAAGAGAGAACCAGAAAACTAACAAATTTGTAAACACTTAAAATGGTTTTCAAGGTAAGACATGGTACTGCTAAAAGACTACAACTACAAGTAAAAAGTACACACCAGATCTTTCAACACAAAAATGAAAATCAGGCTAGATGATGAACAAAAAACAATAAAGTCGTCAACAAATGAATGGTATCGAAGACTCCTTATTACAGATGAAATGCTGATGATGGCAACCGCAAAAAGGGACACACTTAACACTGACTCTTGGCGAACACCTTTTCCTGAATAAAAGATTTGATACTACATAACTGACTTGGTACTGGAAGCAAAGTTGTGATCAAAATGATTGTATAAAACAGTGTAGATTTCCCCTAAATCCCTGTTTATGAAGCTGTTTTAAAATTCAATCACACCAGGTGGAATTTTACACCTTGTCTATATCAAAGAACACATGCACGATATGTTGACTGCAAAAGAATGAACCCTGTATCCCTGCTTGCAGCAGGATCAGATTGTCCAAGTTGGAATGGAACTCTCAAATCCACACCGAAAACGGCTCAGTAGATTTCAAGATTGGAGACACCAAACTAGGTGGCAGTTTACCATCCACTCTAATGTATTCCCAATGCATCTAATTATGGCTAAGTTATGATAGATAGCTGATAAAAAAAAATTTATCGGCTTTGAAAGCGGGTTAGCGTTGATTCCTTCCAAACGTTGGTGAAGTTCATTCATTCCAGAGAGTATTAAAAATTCCTAGGAGGTACTCTTTAGCATCTTTGCTAAGATGTCTCAGCATATGATACTGGCCATTGTGTTGTGCCTTCAGCGCTGTTTAAGGCCAACTCAAGCTATCATGATTTAAACCAATTATCATACACCTCCATATTCGAAGAAGCAAAGCAGAGAACACTTCTTTCGGCAGCAGTTCTTCATTGTTAGATGCACAGGTCCAAAGAAGCAGACAAAGTGATGGCAGTGAAGGTCCCTGAACTTTTTGGGATGGAGATATCAACTGTGTGATTAATCACCACTTTGAAGTGATTCAGCTTCTCTCAATGTCTTGGCATTGCTGAAGAAAGAGTGAACGATGGTAGAGCTGCCTATTGGCTTAGCTGATATTCCATTTGCATTCGTTATTTCCTGCTCCACATCCAATCTCTTCGTGCACTCGTACAGATAAGTTGTCACTTCTATGAAGGTCAAAGAGACCGCAATTGAAGGAGAGCACAGCAAAAGATGAATAGCAGATGATGAACCAGATTGAGTTATTTCTCCAGTATTGACGAAACACACAAACTCTTGTTCTATTAATATGCCTGCTATTGCAATCAGCCGTCGAATAACAATGCACTTTGGGCGATAAAATTTCCCAGCAGGAGAAAGGGCCAGGAAAGTTGTCACAAAATGTCATCCAATTTGCTGTAAACAAACTGGCTGGTGGATAGATAGAGCATACCATCAGTTGGATATGACCATGTATTCCCATTGCTACTATCTATAAGGCGGAGTTGATAGCAATAGGTTCAGAGTGGACAATGTTTCTGACAAAAACAGAGATCCCTCCTTTCATATGATCATCCACAGTATCATCCTTCCAGTAAAGTTCATCAAATCCTCTCAGCACTGGGTCGGGTCTTGAACTAAAATGTCTCTATTGGAGACAGATCCATGGGGATTTAGACAGTGCCAAAAGTTGTAATTCCTCTTTGTTAACCTGGAAACTATTCACATTTCATTGTAGTATGGGAGCCATAATATCTATTAAGCCTCACCTGCCTCAGTTTGAGTGAATAAGTGATTGGTGAGGAACAGGACCAGCTTTGTTCTCCAGCATTTCGCTGTTTTCTGGGTCTGAAGATGCCACAGACACCTCTGCCTCCATGGGGGTCTCGGAGACATGTGGTTTCTTTTATCCCGAAAGCCTCTTCCCCTTTTTCTCCTACCAACTAGTGGTCTTGGAGGTGTTGGTGCGGATTTCACAAATTTAGCCAGGTCCATCTGTCAAAACTTCAGACCTCAGATCTAGTCCATCCATTGCTATATATTGCTGCTAATACTATTATTACTCCATGATTCACTAAAAGTGGGTGGCGAAAGGTGCATTGCACCTATCCTAATGTGTAGCCGTTTGCATAGGAAGGGATATATGGGATATGGCAGTAGGAGCTGATGCTGCTGTAGGAGCAGCCATTTTAGTTAATGGTGTCACTGGTCATCAAACATTAGAAGCTGCTGCTGAAGTGGTTGTGGTAGCAGACGTGTTTGTACTGATGTCCACGGTCTTCAGTGTCATCACCTTTTGGATTTTGCATCACATTTACCGGCACATAACCATGCTGTACTTGTGCTCATGTTGTACTCACGTCTGCATGGCAACACTTTCTTTCCTGATAGATGTTTTAATCAAGGTTGCAAAGTTAGTTTCAAAGACAGGTGGGGCTAGCACCTTAATCTTCTTCTTCACTTCACCATATGATATGTGCTCTCCGGTCTTATGCTCCTGTACATTACATTATTTGAGACACACCTAGGCACAATGTGAATCGGAGCAGTTTATACACACCTTTGGTAGGGTGCACTCAGTTCATGAGGTTCCGATGCCACAGATCCCATAGGTGGTGTTGCATTTACAGTCTGCCATCATATAACTGAACCTGTAGTACTTAAAACAGCGCATCAGGTCCGGTATATACGGAAAAACATTCAGATGTAAGTACCCTGATTTAATTGATTTCTGCAATGCTGGTGTGTCAATTATCAGGATGAAAGTGTCTTTTTAATACTGCTATTTATCCTTCATGTGATCTGGCACCTCTCCACCACTTTTTGATCTTCCCACTCCTTAATGAGTTCCTCAGTAATCAAGTCCATTACTGTCCTGGCAGGTTTCTTCATCTTTGCTGCAATTTAGTGATTTGTGGAGTTTGCATTTAACTTCCCTAGCTTCTTACAGCTGAGTAGTTGGGAAGCCTGCCTACTTCCAGCAGAAAAAATTCATTCCTGAGCTTCTTTATTTTAATGTCTCTATCACACCCTCAAAAACCTTCACTGAAGTAGAAGGGCAAAATCTTCAACAAAATTCCCTCTCTTCTGGTCATTATAATTAAAGCATTCTTGATTGAAACAGCTTTTCCATTATACACAACTTTATTAGCTGGAGGGCTAACAATTCTGGTTCTTTTCTTTGTTTTATGGGTGTCTGGAGACCCTTGTGTTCAACCCGACATACGAGGGGGATTTTCTGGTATTTCATTTGGGGTTTTGATCCCATATTACAACCCAGGTGCAGCAGGTGCCCCCATAGTTTTATGATCACAAGTGGTTTGTCTCACCTCCTCAGCATGTAACATAAGATTGGGTTGAAGGGTTGAAAGGTCTGTACTGTCCTTGCAGTCCAGGCATTGAAACCAAGATTCCTGCCCTTCAAGACACACAGTGTTCCATTGTCATGGCTTACGGTGATCAATGAAGCATATGAGCAGCTAGAGGTGTAGGAAACTTCTGGAGCAAACAAGTTTCCAAGTCAGGTACCGCGGGTTCGTAAAACCCTTACTTCACACTTGGATGGCAGGCCCCTGGAGGGGATGCTAAAGACGTGGTTCGTATTCAGGGTGTACCTTATTTTTCAAATTCAAAATTTTTTAATGCATAGGTCCTAATTTTTTTCATTTCACCCTAAAACAATAACAAATAAATTTCAGGATACCAGAAGTGAAATATGGCTCAGAATAAGAATAGAGGAAATATTGTGTCATTTGAGTCAGGTGGGTGAGCAAAATGGGTCTGATGTGGCATTCAGGAGGATGTCGGTTCATTCCTATACAGTCAACCGGATTTTAGTTTTCCATAGTTTCCTGAAATCAGTCCAAGTGAATGCCAGGATGGTACCTTTGATAAGCCATGCCCAAACTAATGGATTTAGTTTGGAAAGAATAAAATGTAAAAAACAGTGCTCCTAATACCTCTCTAAGTAGTAATGAAATCAAAAACAAAAATTAAGGAGTTATCCACAAAGAGAAGTGTACAGGTTTGGGAGAGGGTACATTAGCCTCTTGCAACCAAATGTCAACAACATCTCCTTCGCATTGTGTACCACATTTGCACAGTCGACACTCTTATGACTGAATGATTCGCAGTTTAAGGAATCACCCAGTGCACACCAATGGCCCTAAAGGTGGACACATAAGCAGGGAGTGGTTCAGGGCACCCTCTTGCCCTTGGGGTTGGAAACGGACCTAAAGTTGGACGAATCAGAAATGATGAATGGTATGGTTACGCAGAAGGCAATGGGAAGCCACCATAAGAGAGTCCCAAGGACATGTAATCCTCTCACATTACAAACAAGAATGATGGCTTCTTCGTGGGTAAAACATTCCAGAGGTAAAATAGTTCCCCAATCAGATCTATGGGTTGGGATAACTCAGAGGAGTCATCAGATTGGATAGAAACATTCTACGAGTGGATCAAGGAATATTAGGAGTCTGAACGGGGCAGGTATATTAGAAGACTTAAAAAGAAAGATGAAACAACTTAAGTTAGATGTCACTGAGATTAGTGAGATTACATTAAAGGATGCACAGGATTTCTTGTCTGGGAACACAGTGTAACAGCCCTCAAACCCAGATTTTGAAATTGTATTTTATGAATTATTTGTAGCAAGCAAGGGGTTGAGTAAATATGATTTTGTATGTTTGTCTCGCAATTTATTGTAAATGGACTTTGTTTTATGAAAAGAAATTGTGTAAATACTATTTAATATGTTTAAGGACAGAACTACGCAAGAAAAATTGATTCAATATTTGTAATTCCAAATATTAAGGTGAGCTACAATGTTTATAGAACAATTTACCACAATTTAAGCTGAATTAAGTGGATAATTTTGGGTGTAAATATCTCTAATTTTCACTTCTGTGCATTTCGTAATGATTGTAATTGATTTTAATTTTTTTAATATATTTTTAATTGTTGAAGTATTGTCAGAGTTCGAAAAAAATCTGTTGGAAGCCTTTGTCATATTGTTTAACTTTCTATGGAACTTATATAAGCGACCAGCAGAGACGAGTTTGGGAACAGTAAAGAACAGTTTTTACGTATGCAAGGAGTCTTGTAGTTCAGTACTGTGAGAGTGTATAGCAGTTGTCTTTGAAAGTAGTATTGAGTGTAATCGCTGGAGCTTGTTTGTACATTTGCAACCAGTATCTTTGGAATCTGACATATTGTAAGGAACCAGGCCGATACCGGGGTTACAGTATCGCCTAAGTGCCTTAACTTAAACACTTGATAGCTCATAATTCTCAGTCCGATGAAAACTTGTTGAATACTTTAATTTAATTTGATTTGACCATGTAGCCAGGATGACTCAACTAAATGCCTAGGTCGCCACAATATTTGATACCCCCAAATAGAGAAAAGGGTTCAAGCAAACTACTGAAGCACACAAGTTCACTATTAGTAAAATCCAAAGTTTTATTCTTCAAAGTCAACAGTTCAAAATGGCATTTACAGTTGAGCAGGCATATCGAACACTCGATCCAAAAGTTACAGATTGTGGAGAGAAATCTAACCGACCGAAACCCCTTTAGTAAATTTACAAGTTCTTAACAGTCATTGAAGTTATGATTTAACACGACACGATCCTTCATGGTTGAACTAGCCAGCGTGGCGAGTTACAACCAGCGCGACGAAAGACAGACCGAAACCGACGCCAGGCAGGAACAGACAGACCGGAACAGACCCCCGGCAAGAACAGACCGGCTCTTTTATCGAAACCACGAGAACCAGTGACGTCAGCAACTGTATCACATCTTTTTCCTCCGCGTAGCTCAAAGAGTACGAAATTTATTTGACGATCCCGACTATTAAAAATGTTTGAACTTTGATAGTATCTGGACTTATCCACTAGAAGTCCGACGGCAGTCTCTTGAGAAATTTAGAGTAATTAATTTTGATGTTTTAGCTGTTTAAGACTCCGCGTAGTGATACATTCAAATTTGGGTAAAATCCCTAAGTGTTCTAGAACTTTTTACACGCGTGCACAACAATCCGCGACAATCTACTTTACAAAAACTTAATTACCGGACAAATGCTAAAACTTTTTATGGGAACCCATATATGTATGAAATCGTCTTAATTAGGGCTATCTGCTGATGTAAAATTTGAATTAATATCTCTTTTAATAAAAAAGCTTATTTTTTTTTTCTCTTAATTAAAATCACTAATAAGACTTGGCCGAATTACTTAATTTTACTGCCAAAATATTGGGGATAGTGCTGACTACAGCTGGTGATAAAAGTTCGGTTGTAGCTTTACGCGATTTAGAGATATTGCAAATCTTAGAATTTCACTATTCCGATCGCGTGTTTCAAAACATGAACAAACGGGAATAACTCTTAAACTAAACGTTTCCCGATATGGTAATTACACATTAAAATGATTATTATGACGAATTGCAACTGTGAGCAAGATTACAGGGAAATTACTTAAAGTTGAAAACTGTACTTCACAAAATTTCTAAGTCCCGCCTAAGCAAAACTAGAATTTGCCAAAATTCCAAGATCCTTACAATATTTTGGAAATAAACAAACTTATATTTGATAGTGTATCTGGGATTAATTATTTCATGATTTATAAAAATCCGAGATACCTATCAACAGGATGATTAGCACAGAATTTGTTAGTGGAGTTACTGGTGTAGGATTTGTTATGAACAAGAGAGGAGGGAAATGGATGAGTTAATATGAACAGTTTAGTGACAGGATTATTTTGATGAGGGTAGAAAGTAAGCCTGCTACCACCACGTTAGCACAAGTGTATATACCAACGCCACAAGAAAATAATGAAGCGATAGAGGAAAAATATGATGAAATTGAAGAATAATTCAATACATGAATGGGAATGAAAATCTAATAATCATGGGTGATTGGAATGCAACAGTTCGAGAAGGTAAAGAGAAACATACTGTTGGAAGTTTTGGTCTAGTAGGAAAAAATGGGCGAGGAAGCAGGTTGTTAGAATTTTGTGAAAAATATAAACAAGTCGTTGAGAACAAACTATTTAAGAATCAAGCAGGAAGCATATCCACCTGGAAACATCCAGAGGATACACTTAGATATCAGCAAGATTATATTATAGCCAAACAAAAATTGAAGAATTGATTTATAGACCGTAACGCATATCCAGAAGCTGACACACTCTGACCACAATCTGATAGTTATGAAGTGCATGCTGAAATTCAAGGGAATAGAGAAGCAGTAAAATACAACAGAGTGGAGGTCAACAAACTGAAACAATCAAACCTGAGAGAAAAATTTGTAAAGATGGTAGACTTGGGTCTAAGTAATACCTCTGAAAGGAGTTCAACTGGAGACGAATGGAATGCATTGAAGAGAGAAATAATCGAAGCTGGTAAAGAAATATCAGGCTTTGGGAAAAAACGCCACCCGAAAACCTTGGATCACAGAGGAAATTTTGTGAGTTGATGCAACAGAGGAGAAGGCACAAAAATGCTCAGGATGAAGCAGCATGAGAGCAGAACCGACATTTAAAAATCAAATAAACGGGAAATTCAAAAAAGCAAAAGAAACATGGTTACAAGAAAAGTGCAAAGAAGTAGAAAAGGCAATGGTCTTAGGTAAAGTAAATGTGGCCAATAGGAAGATAAAACAAAATTTTGGAGAAATAAAGAAAAGATGTATAATAATGCTAATCGAAAACCTCTTTTAAACTCCGAAGCCAGAGCTAATCGATGGAAGGAAAAAATAGAGAAACTGTATGATGGTGATGATTTAAACAATGTACTGGAAAAAGTAGGCGATGTCAATATTGAGGATGTAGGAGCTCTTGTTTTAAGAACAGAATTTTACAGAGCTTTGAAAGATCTGAAATCCAATAAGGCAATTGGAATGGGTGACCTTTTTTTTAATTAATTGAATTTAGTTGTGGTGGAGTGCTTGCTCCTGTTGGCAATTTCCCTACACATCCATTTTCCCTTTCCTTTCCCCACCTACTTTTTCCCTATTCTAATTTCAATTTTAAATTCTTTTAGCATTTTTGGTAATTTTTTCCAATCCCTGAACCCCCTTACCCATAAAAGAAAATCTTCTCATTTCATTATGCCTGAAATCAAGTGCTAATTTGTGGTCAAGGTCATTATTTCCCTTTTATGCGCCTCTCCCAGTTCTTCCACAAATATCTTTTTATGCCTCATCACCAATATACGCCTTGTCAATTCCCATGATTCTCTTCACCCTCCTCCCATCTTCCAATGAATCCCATCCCATCTCCTTTATCATATCATTTACTGATTGTGTTCTGTAGTAATTTACAGAGACATATGTAGTAGCCCTTTTATGCACAACCTCCAGTTTCTGTACTTAATACCCAAAATGAAGGTAATGTAGGTCCCATATTACACTAACATATTCAAGCAATGGTCTGACTAACGTTTTGACCAGCAGAAGTTCTGAAATCCCTATGAGAAGAAGGAATCCGAAGAACAGTTATGAAAAAAAGATTCCAACTCATTTTAATAAAAGTCTCATCATTACTCTTCAAAGAAAGCAAAAGTTGACAAATGTGAAAATTATCGTAATGTAAGTCTAACATCACATGCTTCAAAATTACTGACTAGCATAATATACACAAGAATAGAAATGACAGCAGATAGTAGGTGAAGATCAGTTTGGGTTCAGGAAAAACCGTGTTACAAGAGAAGCAATTCTGGCTTTAAGATTAATACTTGAAGGGTGGATCAAGAAGAAAAAAAAAAAAGATACTTTTATGACATTTATTTATTTAGAAGATGCTTTTGATAATATTAAGGGGGTCAGAACATTCACAGCATTAAAGAAGTCTGATGTAAAATAATGAGATTGAAGAATACTTTATTATCAATATAAGAATCAAGTGGCTATGATGAAAGTAGAGATCATAAGAAACACGCATCAGCTAAAAAGGATGTTAATATTCAATAAGTATGTAGGAGAAACAATAAAGGAAGTGAAAGAAAAATTTGAATGCGAGATGTGTGTTCAAACAGAAAAAATCCGTATGCTACGATTTGCTGCAGACACTCTGTTGTTAACAAAACAGACTGATGTTATTGAGAAGTTATTGAATGTCATGAATAAAATACTGAAGGAAGATTCTGGGCTAAACATAAACTAAAGCAAGACGAAAGTGTTGAAATGATAGCAGAAACAATTGATTAAATATTAAAATAGGATCTGATGCAAATAGTAGTAATAGTGGTTTAAATATAAAAATAGGATTCATTGTGATATGATAAGTAAATGAATTTTGCTACTTAGCAAGTAAAATTACAACTGATGTCCAAAGCAGGAATGATGTTAAAAGCACAATAGCTCTAGTGAAAACAGCTTTCATGAAAAAGAGGAATCTTTTAATTTCAAATACTGATCTAAAACCCAGAAAGAACATTTTTAAAACTCTATGTGTAGAGCGGAGCACTTTATGGTAGTGAAGCATGGACTTTAGGAACATCAGAAAAAAGAAAAATTGAAACAGTTGAAAATTGTGCTTTTTTTTACTTACGCCTTGTTGACGTCTAGGTCACTAGAGGCAGGATGGGACTGGGGACAAGGAATGGGTAGGAATTTGGTCATGGTCTTCTGAAGGAAGCATCTCGGCATTTGCCTGGAGTGATTTGGGGAAACGATGGAAAACCCCAATTTGGATGCCCGGGCGGGGATTCAAACTGGCATCCTCCTGAATGCGAGGCCAGAATGTTAACCACTCACCCACCATGTTCGGTATGGTGCTATAGAAGGATGCTCAAAATTAAATGGACAGATAATGTTTGAAATGAATGTATATGATGGATGAGAAAAGAAACTTGTGAACAAGTCTTACAGAAAGAAGAGACAAGATGGTGGGTAACAATTTAAGACTTCAGGGATTGGTTAATTTGTTAGTGGAGGCAACAGTTGAAGGAAAGAACTGTAGAGCTAGACAAAGATTAGATTATATGAAACAGCTGATTGAAGATGTAGGTTGAAATGAAGAGGTTGTCGTAAGATAGAAAGGGATTAAGGAAAACCAGTCAAGAGACTGATGACCAAAAAAACATAAAGAACAGCTTATTTCTGGTGTGCAAATGTAACTGCATCTTGGCCTGGGCATTATTCCAAAAACTGCACAACAATATTAAAATATACTATATTCTTTGACCATCCTGTTTGTGTGTTATTTGTTACAAAAGTACAATAAATCAGAAAGCTATTCATTACCTGCAAGAAGAAGAAAAAATTAAAACAAATGTTTTCCATAGATATTTCCAGACTCTTATTAAATCTTATTGTGGTGGACGAGCAAACTTCTTTTTTTCTCATCTCCTGCTCAACTTTCCATCTCCCGAGAGGAATATATATGTATATACACGTGGTTAACCACTTGTCATGTGAGGCCTAGCACTATAAATAAGACTCCCAGTTAGAGGTATTGGCATATTTACACTTTAATACAACATTTATGTACATCACCGCTCCTCCTCACTTTTTCCAGAATTATCTCCAGACTATTCTTCCCTTCTCTGCCTTTACTCAATGCTGACTACATCTCGTATAAACCATTGGTTATCTCCCACCTGACTTTGGCTCTGAAGTATGCTGGCTTCGTCGCTCGTAGACTCCAACTGCCTTCATGGTTGATGACCCTGCAGACAGACTTCAATGATCTGCCAGCAGACTTGAAGCCTAAGATTGACTTGAAGACTTGAAGCAGACGACCCCTCCTCAGCCCCTGCAGACAGGTTTTGTGTCGTCCTCCCCTGCTTGGCTCTCATAGAAGGGAGTGCGCCCCAGCCAATCAGAATCATTCCTATCCTACCATCTCTTCCCCATGACTTCGTGTTAACTCCTAATTTCCGCTGACCCCCGTTCCACTTTGGAGACGTTACTACCTTTCTTGCTTACTTTCCACAGCCTCTAACTTGCTTAATTCTGTGTTGTAACACGCCCTGGTTTCGACTCTGCTACATGCAATCACTTTCACCAACAAGTATTAACTGTTCATAAAATTATATCATAAAATTCCTTGTTCGGCCACAACATTATAATCAAAGAAACTACTTTAAGTTTACCCATGGGAGGAGAGGGTGAGAGCGTACATTTCTATTGCAATGTGAAACCACTTATTCATACCAACTCACAATAATTTATTTTCTATATAGAAATGCTTACCAATATGATCAAATAATTCGCCTCCAGAACAGTACTCGACAACCATAAATATGTGTGTGTCTGTTTCAATTATTTCATATAATTTGCATATGTGATGATGTGAGAGAGTCTTCATTGCTTCAAGTTCCTTGCGTACTCTAGGCACATCATCCTGTTTTCCAAGTAGATACAACAAAAAAGAAATTAATAATAAACCTTGCAAACTAATTACTAGGATAACAACAAAATAGAAATTAATAAGAAACCTTGAAAACTAATTACTAGGATAACAACAAAATAGAAATTAATAAGAAACCTTGCAAACTAATTACTAGGATACATCCATAAGGGGTAACTATTAGATTTTCCTTAGTAATAAAAGGGACGAGGTCGTAACAAATACAAGGAATTATTTCCATTATCAGGGTAGCAGTCATTCTGAAAAATCGTTTTTAAAATAAGAAAATAGTGATGGTTTCAAAACAATGTGTATTGAAAAGTATATGACCAACAAATGTGAGTGATACATGAAAAGATATATAAACTCACCAAGTTTAAAAGCCCACTTGGTGCCTGATATGCACACTAGATGGCAGCAGTGGACAAGATGGTGGAAAAGGAGGAGAAGAGTTTTTATGTTAGGATATGTGAAGCGTTCACCAGTTACAAATTTGCCGCATCCAGTGCTAGAAATTCGTTTATAAATCCAGGCGTATTTGTTATGCCTAAGTTTCAGACTCAGGCGTAAAATGAAAATGTTAGGCGTAATTATATTATAATTATGGAAATACAGATATTATAGCTTACAACCTATTCCAACACAGTTTAAAACTGTAAATAAGCCCCGAAAAAATTAATATGATATGCATGTGCCAATACATCATATACTGCAGTGGTGAATGGAAGCACACGGTAACATGAAATGATTTTTAATAAATTTGGATATTGGTCGTCTTCACTATTTTCGCTATATACTCTGTTCCAAAGCTGACGACTTGATAGAGATTTCTTGTCCTTCTGAACTTCAGAAACGTATTATTGGAAACATTGAAATAGATCAAAACGACAAGAATTGAAATTAATTATTAGAATTTAACCTTGAACACTCAGAACTGAAGATAAGTTCCGAGATGTAATTTTTTAAGTTTTAATGCTTAGGCGTAGTTTCTACGCCTTTGGCGGAGATTGCAGGCGTAAAACGAAAATATTCAGGTGTAATTACGCCTAACGCCCGGTCAATTTCGAGCACTGGCCGCATCCATTCGTTTGAAAATACGGAAAAGATACACTTAGTCACCAGAGCATTTAATGTCATTTTCACCAATTTTGTCGCACTGGTTGTCTGTCTAAACGGATCAGCATAGGGTGATTATGTGTCTCAGAGGAAGCCATGGAGTGCAGGAGACAGAAAAATCAACTATTCGTGCCAGCCTTGAACTGGGCATTCCACATAAAAATGTGTGGAATGTTTTGTGTCAGCGTTTGCTTTTCAAACCCTACCATGTGCAATTGGTACAACACCTGAATGCAGATGATTATTGCAGCTATTTTGAGTTTAGTACCCTAATGCTGGAAGCTATGGAAAACGATGAGGACTTAGCAAGGAACTTTATATTCAGCTACAACGCGTCTTTTCATCTGTCTGGAAAGGTAAATCGTCAGTGTGAGTGTGTGGTTCTGAATTGCCGCATACCTTTGTGGAGAGGAAAGGGATTCGCCAAAGGTGAATTTCTTCACACATCACTGGATAGCATAAGCTAGTCCGAGTGATGTTCCTCTGTTGTCATGTCCCCCCCCCCCTCCCTCCTCCCAGGTCACCAGATCTGACCCTATGTGATTTCTTTTTGTGGGGTTATGTGAAGGACAATTTATGTACCCCCAATGCCAACAACACTGCAAGAATTGCAGGAACGGATCACTGCTGCAGTGACAGACATTGATAGAAACATGCTATCGAACGTATGGATGGAACTGGATTTGGATGTGTGTAAGTGACTAAGGGGGCACACATTAAACACTTACAGTATGTGCCAGAAACTTGAAGAGTTTATATAATATCTTTACATGTATCACTCATTTTTGTAGGTCATATACTTTTCAATACACAGTATTTTGAAACCTGATGAATCATTTTGGCTAACCCTGTATTACAAAATGTGCTCAAATGACCCAAGATTTAATACTAATCCTACCACTCTACAAAAACATTAAACTGAATAATAGCAGAAGTTGAAAGTGGAGAGAAAGTTGAAACAAGTTTCATGACAGTACAAAATCAAAGACATATAAGAGAATTTAATGTTAATTTGTACTCAAATATTTAATGACATAATACTCATATCTTAAGCTGTTGTCTAGCAATGAGTTTAAATACAAACAATCAGAATTTCACACAGTTTGTATTTTTAATGCATACTTAAGACTTCTGAGGATTTTTTAGCATCCTGAGGTTTTAGCACCTTAAAAGGATTTTAAGGAATTTAAAATTTAAATCTACTAGAATTGCTGTTAAGTTCATCTATAATAAGGCTCTAACCGGGTGAAGATATGTACATTTAAGACACTTAAAAAATTGTTTGGGATATAGAAAAGGAATCAATTGTTTTTCAAATGTGTCTGTTTCTCTTTCAGTCTGTATGGATGAAATGGAGTCATGCAAAAACCACAGTTTGGATTTTGATGGGTTTTGAATGTAAAACCCTGTGACCGATATGATGCCGAAAACTTGAGATATTTAAGAAAAGGCAGGAACAAATTAGAACCTTATTTTTCTTTTCTTTTTTCATTGAACATCATTCACACCAGAACTACTGGTCAGATTTAGCTTATTCTCGCAGTTGAAATGCAAATCATGATATCAACATACGAGCAGTATTGTATTATGTGAGAATTGAGTCTTTCCCAGCATACAGCTGATAAAAATTCTTCGTGGGTGTATTGCCAGATAAGTTCTGTCATACACGACAGCTACCTATGCTGTCTTCATCGGCATGGAAACCCATCATCATAGATCAGCAACAACAAAGCTATACACAAGCATCACAAGAGAGGCGAGGCGCAACTGACCATGCGGGCCTCGTATAAAGCCTAGTTGATGCGGCAGCCATTAGGATAGCAGCTTCCGCAGTCGGCCTCATATGCTACTGCTAGCTGCTGAGTATTTATATGAGACATAATTGTGAGGCATTCACAGTCAGTGACGTGTTATCACAGTAGCAACTTCAACCTACCATTTCACCTGATGAAACAGTGGAGGTAGCTGTTGAAACGTCATGTATGGCAGAACGTATCCAACGGAAAATTCATGAAGAATTTTTATCAGTATTTTATTATTTCAAGAAGTTACTTTTTTCACCCTCACTGTTGATGTGTTAATTTTTAAATGATTGGTTTAGCGCCTACTTTAAATAGCTGATGTAAATGAAGTTGTGGGCAACAGCTGGTTTGCAATAAGCCTCATTTCGCATGGTGGGTGAGTGTTAAAACTCTGGCCTCACATTCGGGAGGATGCGGATTCGAATCAACGTCAGGGCATCCAGATTTGGATTTTCCTTGATTTCTCCAAATTATTACAGGTGAACACTGGGATGCTTCCTTCAAAAGGTCATAGCCAAATTCTTTCCGATTACTTGCCCCCAGTCCTTTCCTACCTCTAATGACCTTGATGAGCCACAAGCAAAAAAAAGCCTCATTTCCATTTCCTTGATAAATCTATTTACAGAATACAAACAATTGTTTCTCAACAAACACCTAAATAATACAACCAAACATCACTTTTTTATAAGCTACCATATGGCATGATTCACTACTTAATTTATATTTCTCAATACACATACACATTGGTGGATGAGTCCACATGATTAATGTTCTAAATCAAAACCAGTGAGTCAATGAACCACTTAAGAGAAATGAAGTGGATATCAACCACTGAAAGTCTGTGGTGAAAATGTGCTGCATGGCAGTACAACAGTCAGGGGAAATGGTACAACCCTGTCTGTGTAGCAGGTACATGCACCAACCTCATCCTGTTCAGATTTCTATCCATGTCTAGTGACACCAAAACCAGAAACTCTCAAAGTAGGATTTGCAATCTGACATCCGGTGCTGGCAATTGCTTCCACTGGTCCAATCGGTGTTGCCATGTTTTCTAAGCATTGAAAGTGTAAGCTACCTTACTCCTTATTTGCAATATTTGGTTAAAATCCGACGAAGTTTGGGTTAACATTGGATACATGATACCGCAGTTTAGGATCGAGACAACAACATTTTAGAGTTAGGAAAGTAAATAAACAGGACATAATAATAATAATAATTAAACAGTTTCTAAGAAAATATAAATTGTAAAACTTACCTAAATGAGCGTTATCCATAGGTTTCCACAATTGCAAGTAAACAGATTTGGTTAAGCAACCATATCACTAATATTCCACACATCTCGACACAGTAAAGCACGTTTATAATAATAATTTCACCGTTCTATATTAAATTCACTAGTAACTAGCAGTTTCTGACATATTTAAAGCAGTAAATATGATTTTTAAAACATCGAACCATGCGCTAATTTCAATAAAATGTTTCAGTCCAGCCAAGTAATTTCAGAGCTTCAAAAGTAAATTTAGCAACACTTAATAACATATCCTTCAATATTCTTTAAGTTTCCAATAGCCATCAACCGATAAATAAAAGATACAAATAAGTTAAAAATCGTAATCCTACTACGCAGTAACGGCTCACTAGTAAACGGAATTTCGGTCTGGCAAACATATTTCACGAACTAAAAAAACTTTTCTAAAACACTTAAATGAAATAAAGGAACACTTTAAAAATAGTCTCAGGCAGAAATAAGCTGTAAATAAAAAGTGAACAAAATTGTGTAATGCTGCAAAACTACCAAATTTTAGAAATTCCATAACTTTCGATATACTTGAACGATTTGGAAAATTTTTACCTCCTGGGAATCAGCAGGGACAGGAGAATAGTTTGAAAATAGTCTAAACTTGATATTTTAAACTTTAGCAAATTCATATTCCGGACATGACGTTTTGTAGTTCTAAAGTCGGCTAGCTTCCCTATTCATCAAACTTCATAAATCATTTACACCGGTCTGTAAGCTCTGAGAATAAAACCACGCACAGCACAGCACTTGGTACAAAACGCTCTTCATCTCGTGATTTTCGGGAAGCCCTAAGCTTGAAAAAATAATTAAGTACACCTGTTGATCATCGCAGTCTAGGCATTTTCCATAAAGGAAGGTCCGGAGGTTGTTCTGACAACAGAATTCGGAAGTCTCGGGTCGAATGAACACGTACTGTGTTAAACGAAATTGAGCGCTCTCAGCGCGCCGGCATTCATGGGTAACCGGAAACCATGATGGCGGGCCAGACAGGGAGGACATCTTTGAAAAACTTAACTTTACTAGACATGTGAGACTTCGATAGTAGAACTTTTATTTTCGGATTCAGGGTTGAGCGGTCTGTTCTGTTTCATTACTTGTGGTCTTACGAGTGACGTTTAGTCTCATGCCTTAGCTAACTGACATTTAATGTACTGTGTGAAAATTATTAAGAATATATTTTTTTGGTGACAATAGACTTCAACAACTTTCATTTCTAAATTAGTATCCTCCTTACAGGGGGTTAATTCTGTAAGTGGCGGCTAGCTTTATCATACAGTTAGCATTTTTCATAGGTTTTTCACGGTTTTAGAACATTTATCTGGCTTTTCATAGCATTTGGAAGAACTCAAGTTTAGGTGTACAAGCCGATACGTACCCCGGTATGGGTCTGGATCCTAACAAAAGACAACTCTTGAAGATTTTTGTTATATACCAAGATAGTTTCCTTAACTTTAAGTGTTGAAGTTTTCAATTTGAAATTTCTACAAGTATTCCCTGCACTGGGATTGGTTCTGGACCTTCTCATACTTGTTTAAACAATGTCTGTTATCTTTTTAGATCTACAGATAGGGCTTTACTGAAACCACATTGCCACTAAACATTTTCACTGTGTGTTCAACTCTTGATAATGCTCTCTGTCTGGTTTAATTACAAATCTATTTTCTTGGTGTGAACACTACGTAACCAGGATAAGAAGAAGTATTCTGTGACATGATGATAGAGCTGCTAAATTGTGAAGAATATTATTTGGGTTTTAATCTTGGCTGCCACATTGGAAAGGTGGAGATATTTGATCAAAGATCTAATGAAAGGTACTTTAGTGTGCTGCAATACCTGTGTAACTGACTGTGTAGGGATCAGTCACACTGCATATAAATAGTAAAATATCTTATGGTTGCAAAGAGTCCAGCTACATGTAAAACACACGTAAAAGACAACAATATAACAAAGAAATATACAAAACTAAGATGGCTGGCTGTAAAGGGATCACCCATCCATATTTTTTTTATTTTTTTTTAAAAAAAACATAACCTACACAAAATTCTTGGGATCTGACTTGACAACACATACAAATGTAAAACCCTTAAAACATTGCTCCTGTTGTTTGAAATAAGGGAGCATCCTTAATCACGTAGCTCCATTTTGCCTCCTATGAATTTTTCCAAATTTTCCAGGATACTTAAGAACAGCTGGACGTACATGCAGAAGATTATGTGATGCAGAAAGTGACAATTTTCAAAAAGCAAGTGGCAAGAAGCTTAGAAGACTACAGGAAATATGAAGAGCACAATGTCATTAATGATTTGGGATAAGTGTACATATTTTTCATATGTTACCCATATGAACAAGAAACGGTGGTCCTGTATTGAGTGTGAACAAAAGATAGTGCTATGTTTTATTGATGTTAGTAATGAAATACCAAGCATTCTTGCTTCTGTAACTGTTAAGACAGATTTAAGTGTCTTACTTTCTGTGAAAAGCTACAAAATTCCCCAGCATAAAGTGTCCAATGAATACATAGCAGTAAAGTCCAAACATGTGTTTGAAAGTATCATTAAATATGTTGAGTCAATAGTGTCTAAAGAAGACGCTGTCAGGTTCTTCGTGTTTGATTAATACAGTAATTAAGTAGTCCACAAGGTATTTCAGTTTAAACTTTCGTTTATTTTCAAAACAACATCAACGATATTGTTGACATGCATAGATACAATCCAGAGATACTACTAGCGCAGTCCTTGGCAGTTGCAAAGTGAATCTGTATAAACAACTTCCTCTGTCCTTCTGCTGATTTCTTTATTTCTATCGAAATTTCTAGAACTCGTCAAAAGCTTCCGCCAGATATTTCTAGAATATTAACAATTACTCAAACAATTAAACATATTAAAAACAATCAGAAATAGTACTTAATCATTTAACATCATTACAAAACAATCAGAAATGGAAATTAAAGATACTTAAACACAAAATTATTTACAGAAATCATTTTAAACTGTAGAAAATTGTCCTGTAGACATCGTAACTTGCATTAATACTTGGAATTACAAACATTTAAGAAATTCTCTTGCACAATTCAGTTCTTAAATATATTAAATGGCCTTTAAATAATTTATTTTCATAAAATAAAGTCTACATACACTGATTTACAAGAAATTGCAAAACAAACATACCAGATCATATTCAAGCAAACTTTAGCTCACTACAAATACTTCATTAAATACAATTCTATTTAAAGTTCAGGTATGAGGGCTGTTACAACACCTTAAACAAGTACCTACTTGTTAAAAATATAGTATGTTAGAGGATAATTTTGCAAGTGAAAGATATTCACAGCTTTAAATGATAGTTGAACAAATTCAGTTTCTAACTAAAAATGACAGCAGTCCCAGGTACAGTGGGAATACATTACTACTGGCAGCTTCTCTATATGTTAATTCACCATCAGCATATGCTGCTGTGTATAAGATTGGTTATCTATATTTGCCATGCCCATGCAGTGTCAGAAAGATTATAGGTAAGTTTAATTTAAATAGTTTAAATGAAGATGGTAGTGTAGCATATTTGAAGGTTAAGAATTATTATTATTATAATATGTAATATATATATATATTTTTTTTTTTTTTTTTTTTTTGAAGATCATGAAGTTGTAGTAAATGTGCTCTTGGATAAAATTTACATCAAGCCTCATTTGATCTTTAAGGGTCAGACTAATAGTAATGATGTTGCTAAAACAGCTCAGCTTTTCATGATATCCAGTATCTTTCCAAAATTCAAAGATATTGTCACTATCATACCTGTTAACAATTTAACTGCTCAACAGCTAAAATATATGTTATTACGTGTACTTAATGAAGTAGAAAAGGTTGGATTTACTGTGTTGGCTTCAGTATCAGATAATAATGCAGTAAATCGAAAAGCTTATGAGTTACTTACTCCTAATAGTGTACTGCAGCCTTGTATTCAACATCCTATTGATAGAACCAGGAAGCTGTTTCTCATTTTTGATACAGTACATATACTGAAATGTATCCGTAACAACTGGATTAATAAACCTGAGAGAGTTTTGAAGTTTTCAGATTTTGAAAATTTTAATGTTACAGTTACTGCAGCTTTTGAGTATTTGTAATTGACGTACAAGAAAGAAAAAGGTTCATTATTAAAATACAGTCATTTGCTGTCATTGAAAGACTTATTTCCTCCCAATATTCAGAAACAAAATGTTAACCTTGCACTAAAGTTTTTTATGAAAGAAATTTAGCTGGTTTAAAGGTCTTAGCTTCTAAGGACACAGATTTTGCAGGGTCTGGATGCACAGCATCATTCTTAGAAATTATTTTGTAACTGGTGGAACATTGTGAATGTAAAAAGTGCATATGAAGGTAAAAGATTTAATAATCAATACAGACAATCTATTAGGGTAAATAGTTTCTTACAATTAGATTTTATAAGAAAAATGTCTTTACGGTTGAAAAACTGGAGACAGTGTGTTCCTATTTCCCAGTGTTTAAGTTCTCCCACTTTTCTGGCATTAACCAATAGTCTTGATGGATTTTTTTCTCTTGATTCCATATATATTGAACATCATAAACCAGATTACATATTGCTGAGTAAGTTTCAAAATGACAATCTTGAACCAGGGCCGGATTAAGACAGCGTGAGGCCCGTAGCAAATGTGAAGAAGAGGCCCTTGATTTTTGCCATCCGGGGGAAAATTTTAGAGCTAGGCTAGGTGCAGGGCCCCCCCTAGGAGGCGCAAGGCTCCCTAGAAGGCGCGAGGCCCGTAGCATTTGCTACCTCCTGCTACGTGGTTAATCTGGTACTGTCTTGAACGCAGATTTGGCTGTTATCGTTAAATGAGTGGGGGCAAATTACTACATTAGCTATGTCCAGATACTGGAAAGTGAAAAAACAAACTTAAGATTCAAGGATAGGGTACTACTTAGTTCTTAGAATAAAAATATCCCTCTGAATATTTTGCTTCCTTGTTCTGGTACATTTGATAAATGTGTAAATGTTGACAAATATTATGTGGTGTAACGGGAGAATTTTGAAGTATCGTAGATACCAGAAAGTTTTCTTCCTGTACTGGTGTATACATCTGGTTATGCTGTAAAAAAGGAACTTTTTCTTGAAAACTGTGAGATTTGTACCTCTTGGGTGCAGTCTGACAAGGAAGTTGAATTTTCCCTCCCAAATGACTTCATTACAGAATATGACCAAGGAAAGCTGACAGTACCCACTTAAACTGCTGTTCTAGTTACTGGACTTGCTTGGTTCATGCTGAAATGTATATTAGATATGTCTTCAAGTAGTTTCAGTGTTGATTTGTATCAACTTTGTTTTGCACAAAATTTGCAACTTAAAGCTGTAAAGCCGTGATCTTGCAGAGAGTGATATAAATGACAAATGTACATGCAATTTTTTTTTAACTGCTTTACGTCTCTCAACAGCGAGGTCTTTAGAGACGGGAAAGGATGGGGGCAAGGAAAGGGAAGGAATTCGGCCACGGCCTTTTAAAGGAAGCATCCCGGCATTTGCCTGGAGTGATTTGGGATGTACATGCAAACAGAACTTTGAGGGACATATTGAAAAACATTAATTTAAGATCCTGCAAGGTAATGATAAATAATCTCAACAACAATGTGAATGACACTGCAGAAGTAATAAAACTGGCAGGCAGTTAAAAAAACTGAGAACAACTTAGAATATTTTGATGTAAGAATTTTTAAATTAGCCAATTCATTGTATAAATGGAGGAATGTGAATTGTTAAGTAACAAGTTCAAAAAAAGTTTATATACCATGACGCTTAAAATGTAATGCTGAACACACTCACAAAGCAGTATAATGCTCCAAAAAAAGAACAAACTGAGGGTTGTGTAGTTTATTGAGTAAATAAAAATGTAAATACCGTACAAGTTTTTTGTTTATTAACTCCCACTTTTCCTTTAAGAAATTTTTTTTAACTATTAAGAACCTGATTAGCAATAGAGATTAAGTTTGTATGTGTACAAGTAGTGCAGATTTTGGAGCACATTAATTTAATATTTTTACATGTGCACTTGAATATCCCCGTGCGCGAAAATTGGAGTAATGAGACTAAATTTGAAGTACAATATTTGACGTAAAAACTGCTGTGGCGAACCGCAAAGAAATTATTTATGAATATTTGAGTATTATGAAATTTATTGACGAGACTGGAATTAAAGTATGTGACATAAAAAATCGCGTAGCAAGTATAAAGCAATTATTTGTGAATATCTGTGCGTGTGTGTGTGTACTTAATTTAGCGCAGTGGAAATGATAATTACACGAGATTGTGCATGGCTCAGCTCACGGCCATGGTTCGGCTGTAGCACTACTCTGCTGATGTCACCAGAGTGCACCCAGGCCTATATCTTTAGGTGGCCAAGTGGCAGTGAGCAATGAGCATCAGGTATCCACATTCTTCTAAATGGCTTTTGAACGTTATCTGTAAAGTTTGGTAGCTCTACAAGTTAGTGTAGAGATGATCGAATGGAGGGTTTCTGCCAGTGTTGAGGGCATGTGTGTGAAGTTTTGCACCATGAGAAGATGTTGCTCTACGAGTAGTGATGGTTCACCAACCTTAACAAATAGGCTGGGAAAATGTTGGTAAGATACAATCCACTGGTAAGCTGAATTCGCACATGGTAGATACTGTCCTCCATTCACAAGTAGCTGTTCGATGCTCAACATTGCCATAATCTAACTGCAAAAGTACAAAAGCTTGATAAAATTGTACTAGGTGGGAGTGATCTACACCTCAGATAGTTTAAAACAACGAGAGACTTTATAACTGTGACTTTCAGGTCCCTTAGAGATGGCAGCCAGGTAATTCTAATATAAAAAATGAAGCATAAAGTATGAATGGTGATTAAAACTTTTTCTCAAGGTATGATGAAGTACTTCCTAAAGAACTCTGCTATGAGAAAAATGTGTACACTAGTTTTTCTGTGCATAATGTCAAAAACCAATCCATTCATCTACCCAGCCAGTTGAGTGACAGCTGCCCTCGGCAACTCATAGGCTACAAACAAAATGTATCAAAATGATCAACAAATATGGAGTATCAATTAGAACTACTCATTGAAGAAACATTATTAATAAGCTGACCCTGGAGGAATGCCATTCTCCTCCATAAAAAAAAGTCCAATACTTTACAACCAATTTGATACCAGAAACAACAATTGTAAAAACTGGCAGATTTACCCAAAAACCTGTCATACAGCTATTTTAAAGCTCTGTGACGACAGGTGGTATCATAGGCCTTAATATAAAAAACATACCACAGTGTTGATTGTGAACAAATGCATCCTGTATCTCTCTGCCTCCAACAAACTCAGGGTATCAAACATTGAACAGAATTTCCTGACATACCACTGAAAGCAGCTTAAGTAAATTTTGGGATTTGAAACACCAAAAGTGATGGTGATTCACCAGCATCTCATCTGTCTTCCAAATGCAATACTATGGCAAATGGCAATACTATGTTAGCTAACATCTTTTCCAGGTTTAAACTGAAGAACTAGCTTTACTTTTTTCCACGATTTGGGAAAGGATCCTTTGTTCCAGGTACAGTTGATATACAGATGACACTCTTAAGCATCTTTATCAAGATACCTTAACATCTGCTACTGGATGAAGTTTGGTCTGAGTGCAGTGTCATGAGCAACACATATAGCTAATTCCAGCCTCCACATGGTAATATGGTTCATTGTTCAATGAAATGAAATGAAATGCAAGCCCCCTTTCTCTTAGCAATTATACATTTCTGCACCAGAGCCACAATTGACAGTCACAGTAAGGAAAGTGCTATGTCCTTACGGCGGCCGAAAGTCACACGGCGGAAGGGCGGTCCACAGAAGATGGTCACAAACAACCCGAAGAAAGTCCAAGGAGCAGGCCGAACGTAATCCAAAAACGCACACTGGCAAAGTCCGACGTGTGGTTCACAGAGTGAGAAGGGAGTACCGAAACATAGCCGGGAACGAGCACTGTCAAGAGTCCGAGAGAAGATTCAGAGTCCAAGAGAGTGTACCGAAAACGTAGCCAAGATGAGCACTGTCAAGAGTCCGAAAGGCGATTCACAGTAAGACGGAGACACGACCGAAGTGCAGTGAACACCGAACTGCCGAGTGGAGCTGTGCTGGCTGTATTTATATGCAGCGGGTCGGCTCCGATTGGCCGCGGCGGAAACTATGATGTGGTGGTGCTGGATGGCCCGCTGCCAGCGCAGTCTATATGTTGTCCACATCCATGCCCTCTACTGGGCATGTGGCGATGTCGGGGTGGGATACCAGATCCCTCCCCCCTGAAGTGGGCGCGTACGGACAGAAGCGCCCTCGACGATGCTTGGGGTGATGAGGCTGGAATGGCTGTGGTATCCCAGCTGCATCGTTCTCGGTTTGCGCCGACGTACTCAATGGTTGAGGACATGGTGATGTGGGTGCCGATGTCGTTGGTGGAGGGTTGATGGGTGTGTCCATTTCGACGTCACTCTCAGAAGGCACTGCTGGTTTTCTTGGGCGTAAGTGGTATCGTCGTTGTGGGGAGGATGGCTGTGGGACCTCCGCTAATGGCGCTGGTGGTGGTATAATGTCTTCTTCACGATAGTGTTGTGATGGTGATGGGCCTGTTATGCTGCGAGGTCGCAGCTGGTTTTGATGACGGCGTTCTATTCTGTGTGGCGTTTGCTCTGAGATGACACGCCGTCCGTGTGTCCCCACTACTGTTGCTGGCATCCAAGTGGCGATTCCTCTGTAGGCACGTGCCCAGAAGGCGCTGCCTGGCATGTAACGATGGGACGGTCTGGATCGGGGCTCCGCCAGTGATGGTGCCAAGAGGTGCAGCAACGTCCTTGGTTGTCGCCCATGGAGCAGTTCTGCTGGGCTGCGACCATTGATTGGTGTTGTCCGGTACGTGCTGAGAAAGAGGGTGAGGGCGGAAGACATCGTAGCTGACTCTACCTCTTTCAGCATTCGTTGTCTGAACGTCCTTACGAGGTGTTCTGCTACGCCATTTGAGGCGGGATGGAATGGAGGACTGAAGATGTGTTTGATGCCGTTTGCCACGCAGAATTCCTCGAATGTGGTTGCTATAAATTGGGGCCCATTGTCAGAGACGAGGGTGCGTGGTAACCCCTCGATGGCCAAAACCTGGCTTAATGCATTTAGTGTAGCTTCCATCGTCGTGGATGTCATGCGAACCATGTACGGGTACTTTGAATAGGCATCAATTATAAGTAGCGACATGGTTCCCAAAAATGGGCCTGCAAATTCCAGGTGAATGCGGCCCCACGGTTGGCGGGGAGTGGGCCAGAGGGCGAAGGCTTGTGGTGGAGCTGCCTGATGTTGGGCGCAGGCTGTGCAGCTGCGTACCATCTTCTCAATGTCTCGATTGATTCCTGGCCAATAAGCATGTCTTCTTGCGAGATTCTTCATACGGGACATGCCCCAATGACCTCGATGCAGGAGCTTTAGGATTTGTGAGCGCAATTCCGCTGGGATGACCACACGATGTGTGTCGTTTTCTGCGTCCAAAAGGATGACGTCGTCTGTGACGGAGAGTCTGTGGGATACGTGGTGCCATGTCTTCAATTCGTTGTCTATTCTGCGTGTGAGGTATGTTGGCCACCCATGGATGATATAGCACAGGACCTGGCGCAAGATTGGATCCCGGTGGGTGGCGGAGGCAATTCGGGCCGCTGTAATGGGGAACCCGTCCACTGTCTGCTTCCTCTCTGTGTCGATATTAAAACACGGCATTTCTTGTTGGTCGAATTCCAGATCGGGGCTGGCAGACAGGCGTGATAGGGCATTGGCATTGGAGTGTTGTGCTGTTGGCTTATATTGGATTGTGTAGTTATAAGCACTCAGAAACTTCGCCCATCGTTGGAGGCGTTGGGCCGTTCGCTCTGGGAGGCTGGCGCGGGGTCCGAATATTGCCACCAACGGTTTGTGGTCCATGATAAAAGAGAACTTGGTTCCAAATAGATATACATGAAATTTCTTGATAGCAAAGACTATTGCCAATGCCTCTTTCTCGATCTGCGAGTAGTTGCATTGTGCTGGCGTCAATGTCTTAGGGCCATAAGCTATCGGTTGTTCAGAGCCATCTTCATTCCTAAGTGCGAGTACCACTCCGATTCTATATGCTGAGGCGTCAGCTGCCACGAGTAGAGGCCGTGTAGGGGAAAATGGCGTTAGACAAGGAGCAGACCTTAGCATGTGCTTTAGCCGGACGAAGGCTTGTTGACAAGACGAGGTCCAGTTGTAGGCAACACCCTTCTTTCGGAGCGGGTTGAGGGGTTGCGAGATATGTGCCGCTTGTGGCAGAAACTTTCAGTAGTAGTTTATTTTCCCGAGGAAGGCTTGTAGTTCCGGCAGGTTCTATGGGCGGGGTAGGGAGTCTATGGCTGCCACGTTGCGGTCTGTTGGCCTAATTCCCTCTTTGTTGAGCCAATGGCCGAGATATTCCACTTCCTCTTGAAAAAACCGACACTTCTCGAGGAGACACCGCAGCCCTGCCTCCTGTAATGCTGCAAATAGAGAGCGAAGGTTTTGTAGATGCTCCTGACGAGTGGTTCCTGTGACAATGATATCATCCAGGTAGTTTGCGCATGCCGGGACGTGCCGCAACAGCTGTTCCGAGTATCTTTGGAAGATTGCCGGCACAGAAGCGATGCCAAATGGTATGTGCTTGTATTTGTAGAGTCCGAACGGTGTGTTGATGACGACGATGTTTTGCGATTCATCATCTAGTGGAAGCTGCAAGTATGCATCTGCGAGGTCAATCTTCGAGAAGTATTCGCCGCCCTAAAGTTTAGTGAGAAAATCTTCTTGTCGTGGGATTGGATACGTCTCGACTTGAGACTGGGCGTTGATAGTAGCCTTAAAGTCTCCACATAACCGGAGGGTGCAGTACCGAGGCCGATATGACCTGGACTTCATCCACGATTGAGAATCCGAATATGTTGGATGCGTCTAACCCAAAAATATTAGTAGCCAAGGGCTGATACACCACAAAAAAGGTGATTGGTCTAGTGACTTGTTTGTAGGCAGCCGTTATGGAGAACTGACCCCGCAGGGGAATGTCTCTAACCCCTTATGATACTAAACGCCGTGAAGGTGGAGACAACGGTGGTGAGCCTAGTCGAACGTAGGTGGCTTGGTTTATCAGTGAGACGGTTGCCCCCGTGTCCACTTGAAAACGGATGTCCTGGTTGGCGACTCTAAGAGTTAAGAATAGTTTCCGTGAGAGCGGGTCGCCAGTATGAGCTGTGGTCTGTAGTGTATTGACCGTTTCTTGCTGCATGCAGGCTATCGGGCTGGGGCGAGGTGCCCGGTTTCGGCAGACTGACAGCAAGTGCCCCTCCTTACCGCATCGTGTGCAATGTGCCCAATGGTCGGGGCAATCCGCCCGTGAGTGCGAAGTGAAGCACTGTGGACAAGACGGCAGTAGCCTCTGGGTCCGTCGGCGGGGTGGGGTTCAGACGTCATAGATACGTCGGACAGCGATGGCGTCCTGCTTTGTTGGCGTCTGGAGCGCACCATGGGTGTGACTCGTACGCTGGATTTGCGTTGTGACGTTTTGACCGCCGCTACTTGTGGGCGTGCAATCAGGCGCTCGTTCGCCGCCTGCTCAATTTCATGCGAGTGCGCGATGCATAGAATGTCCTCGAGTGATGGGTTATCCAGCTTCAGTGCCGCTGTGCGCACCTCTGTGTCTGGAGCTAGCTGCACCACGACGTCGCGGATCATGGAGTCTGCATATGAAGCCTTGCACTCTGCGTTTGAGCAAGTGAAGTCGCATTTGCAGCTAAGACCTTGGAGATCCATCACCCATGACCGGTATGATTGTCCTGGTTGTTTGTGATACTGATGGAACTCAAGGCGGGAGGCCACCACATGGTATCTTTGAGCGTAGTAGCTTGTTAGAAGTGTGCACATTTCCTTGAATGAGAGGGTGACCGCATCGGGTAATGGGGCCAGTTTCCGCAGGAGGAAGAAGGTGTCGGGTGATGCCCACGACAGAAACAGGGAGCGCTGTAAGGCATCGTTCGTAACCTGGAACTCTGAGAAATGCTGTTTGAGCCGATGAAAATATGTGTCCCAGACTTCCTTGAATGGTGGAAAAGCTGGAGGCCAGATGTGCGAATTTTACGAGGCCTGGACTGATTTAGCATCCTGTGCTAACAGTTTCTTGAGTATTACTCGGAGCGTTTGCTGTAACACCGCTGTCTGCTGTTGTTGTTGCTCCAGAATGCGAGTCACAATTTCCATGATGCCTGCTTATAAACTTTTCCTCGTCGCCAATTGCTATGTCCTTACGGCAGAAGGGCGGTCCACAGGAGACGGTCACAAACAACCCGAAGAAAGTCCAAGGAGCAGGCCGAACGTAATCAAAAAACGCGCACTGGCAAAGTCCGACGTGTGGTTCACAGAGTCCGAAGGGAGTACCGAAATGTAGCCGGGAACGAGCACTGTCAAGAGTCCGAGAGGCAATTCACAGAGTCCAAGAAGGTGTACCGAAACCGTAGCCGAGATGTGCACTGTCAAGAGTCCGAGAGGCGATTCACAGTAAGACGGAGACATGACCAAAGCGCAGTGAACACCGAACTGCCGAGTGGAGCTGTGCTGGCTGTATTTATATGTGGCGGATCGCTTCCGATTGGCCGCGGCAAAAACTATGATGTGGTGGCGCTGGTTGGCCCGCTGCCAGCACCGTCTATATGTCGTCCATGTTGTCCACATCCGTGCCCTCTACTGGGCATGCGGCGATGTCGGGGCGGGATACCAGAGAAAACGTAGGACTCTTATCAATAAACTGTGTCAAGCTTCATTCATCGATACTGATGCATTCTTGATCCAGTAGTCTACACACTACTGATCGAAAGTACCTTCCATGTGTAAGTTGCATAGACTCCCAAACTTTTATTGATGTAGAATGATTAATGATTTTCACAAAGTTCTGCCACGACATTTTTATGCTCCCCTCAATGTGATTAACCTTTTATCCTTGCAATCCGGAACACTGCTAGGATCCCTGCTGTTGGGTGGCAACCTAAAACACCACCAGGCCTTGCTTTGTTCCCAAATAACAAGTGTCATTCAACCAAGGGAAGAGTTTTCTCCTAAGTTTATAGGAAAGGAAACATTAGCCACATTTGGATCACTTCTATGAAGTGATTCACCATGATTCCATGCTGTTGTATTTTAAGCAGCCAATATGCTATGTTAACACTTTACATCTACAGAATACTTCTCCATTCATGTCTCAATCCCACATAATCATATATTTCAATGTACTTCCCACTGGACAAAATTTACAAGAGAAGGAGAATACAGTGAAAGGACAATGACAGAATACAAACTTAAATCAGTAGTGAAATAAGTCATCTGTTCAATGCCAAAGACACTTATTTCTTCTCACCCTATAATTCTACAAATTACTCTACCTCTAGAGCAATCACTCATCAAACCACTCTACACACTGTGAGCTTTAAAATACAACATAAAGGGCCAAATGAGTGGCTGTAAGATATTAGCCAGTATGTCACAATCAATGGGCACACCAGGTGGTAAATAAATACAGCAGGTCAGCAGAACCCAAATTTATATACCTAGGACATGACAACTTTCATCAGGAATGATGCCATTTCCACAATATAAAATTTTAACAGCTGTTTGAAACAATCAAAAGAATTTTTAAGAGCACCAAATGGGACACTTGATGAAATTTTATAAAGTAATAGCTGTGCCAATGTTACCATATGGGTCAAAATCATAGACAATGACTAAACAACTAAATAGGATAGAAACAGGTAAAAATGAAATTCTGAAAATTGTGGTCAAATCCACTTTGCTAGACAGGAAGAAATAAAGGAAGAATTTAATTTTTTTTAACCTGAATTAGGAAATAGTTGAATATATGAAGAAATGGATGGAACATGTAATTTGCGTCAGAGATGCCAGACCACTGCTAAACTACAGATCAAAACAGAAGAAAGACAGGCCATCCCAAGGAAAGGTAGAAGTAACAAACTGTGTGAAGGCAGAACAAACTAAGGGTTTAAGCCATGAAGATAATGGTCAGTTGAAATGGACCATAGATATTAACCGTTACTGTTCTTTGTTATCTGACAAACCTCAAACACTAGAACTAAAGGAGTAGGGGAGCTTGCCAGCAGCAGCATTTCTCATGCTTTTTTCTTTTCTCACTATTCCTCCCAGACTTATTGATATATAGAAAGGGGATAATTTCATTTATGTACCTTCATTTTTAAACATCACAATTAAAAATTTTCAACTGATGATGCCTCCCTGTTACTAGTGTTATTAACCCAAGCAAATGAGCTCTGAACCTTAACCCATATTTGAAAACCACTACATCCACAAGGATTTTTTATTATCATCATTGTGACCCTTGTTTTTGGACCCACCTGCTTGGAGCAACAGACAAGCAGTGTTAAGCTCATGCATCACTACCAAATCATTTTTTATTTTTTTATCTGCTTAGGGAGTGTGCACAAACTACGTGGCTCGGTCCAGGGGGGGGAGGGGTTGGCTGGAAGGCTACGTTGAGCTACGTGGGGGGAGGGGGGGTTGCGAGCCAGGCCACGTAGCTTTCCTTTCATAACATTTCCAATAGTTAAAATGAGATACAGAACTCACAAGAGCATGTGAATATTTATTTCCCTCAGTAAATTATCTCTGTATGTAATTTACAACGGTCTGACATGAGAAAAAAAAACGTAAAATGTCTTCTGGAATCAAAAGGGAAGAAAGCTACGTGCTACGTGTAAAGGGGGGGGGGGGTAGAGGCAAAAGCCACGTAGGACTACGTGGGGGGGGGAGGGGGGGTTCACAGGGGACCAAAATGGAGCTACGTGGTTTGTGCACGCTCCCTTAACGTCTCTCTAACAGCAAGGTATTTAGAGACAGGAAAGGATGGGAGGCAAGGAATGGGAAGGAATTCAGCCATGGCCTTTTGAAGGAAGCATCCCGACATTTGCCTGGAGGGATTTGGGAAACCATGGAAAACCCAAATCTGGATGCCTGGACGGGGATTCGAACCGCCATCCTCCCGAATGCGAGGCCAGAGCACTAGCCGTTACACCACCACGCTCGGTACTACCAAATAAAATCCGAGTGTGGCAGGATGGAGGATGGCATATTCTGTTGAAAATGTCTTTAATGTGATGTTTAGAAATGATGGTACTTTAGAGAAAGTATCATTTTTATTTATCTCCAAAGGTTTGAATTAAATAGTGAGAACTTCAAGAACTGCAAAGAACCTGATGAATTCTGCCGCTGGAAACTTCCACTAGCAAGCAGACTTCCTTTTTCTTTTAAGTATAGTAAGCAGTTATCTCATCACCCAATCACTTCCTTGGCATTTTAATCACCTTGAGCTTGAGTGTTTTTTATACAAAGGTTTGTACCCTCTTCGCAATCTAGATAACCAGGCTGTGATAACCATTTCGTCACAAGACAAAAGTTTCCACCGCCTCACAATACTGTGGTCATTGAAGCACATAAGGTTGCAGTATGGGAAACAAATGGAACTAAAGGCATTACAGCTTTCATAACACAGGTGCGCCAGACTTATAGTTTGTCCTTGTGGAACAGGCTCTACAAGGCTTGGTTTGTAATTAAGGATTGCAATCCCGCAGTGTTTTCATTTCTGCTTGATTTTTGTGGGATTTGCACCAATCCCGCGGGATTGGTGCTAACAGTTTTTTAATGCATGTTTTTAAAAAATACTTATTTAAAGTGTTAACAAATTAAATAATAAACATCTGATAATTCAATTATTAAATCAATTTTAATGTTAAATGATAAAAACTAACAGTTTAATTGGAAAAATGACATTAAATTTTTTTTGAATGTCTTAAGAACATTTCGAGTTTTCCATTTAAAAAAAAAAAATCTAAACCAATTTTTAAAAATAGATAATAAAAAATGCAAAATATTCAGTCTTAGGTCATATTATCCACCTTATATCAGTTTGAGAACATGGTATGCATAATGGCTTAGCCATCAGAGGTTTTTTTATTCTAAAACAATCTATAACACCGAGAGAAAGCATTATATTTCATAAAGTGAAGTGAATATACTCTGTAAAGTGTAGATTTGGCTCAGAACAAGACCACATAACTTTGTGGCTCTGCACAAGCGCGAAACTTAGTCTATTTTTACAAGAATTGTTTTTGTGGGTTTCATTATTCTGTCTCCTGATTTCTTGATTGATCTTATAGTTGATTCATTCTTATTAAAAGAAACTACTCACCAAGAGAAACTGTAAAGTATTTCAGTTTTACTTTAAGTGATCTAACAACTTTATTAGAGTGGAAATTAATTTTTTGTGTAAGAAAGGAGACATTCTCGGTGTATAATTGGAATGAAGTCCTCACACGTGTATCGCCGGATTGTATTGTAAAAACACACAATTTCACAAATTAGGAAGATGGTGGAGGCAGCCAGTGAGGTAAGATGTTTTTACAACACAATTCGGCAATATACCCATGAATACTTCATTATAACTTTTGTTGCCTTTAGTCGAAATAACAACAAGGAGTCAAAAGGACGCATGGTATTCACTCAAAAATAATGTACTGTGATGACTGACCAAATCATCCCAAGAGGGATTAATCGAAAGCCAGAGCGGCACATGTAAACAAGTGGCTTTAATCAAAGAACATGTGTTTCAAACGCACTGAGGCAGCGGTCGGAACAACAATAAATCAAAAGATATGCTAAATAAAGAGGTATGCAAGCATTCAAATTGTAATAACATTAGTATCGTATCAACGAATAATCAAATTTTCAGCCACAAATGCAGGAAGTTGTCACAATTACTTCATCTGCAAATACAGATTACGTGTGCGACACATAAAAAATACTAATTATATGGTAAGAAAATCGTACTAAATATGCAACATAACTCAAATAACAGAAATGTGTACTCAAAACAAATGTAAGTTTTAATGAATACATAAAAGTGGATCTATTTACTTACGAATGATGAAGACTGATAAAAACAAACATTTGTTCACACGAGTCAAATGCCAACTGCAAGGGAACAGGCAAACAGTTCAATACATCCAATAAAGACCAAGCGGGGCAGCAAGTCATGCACATTGACACACATTTTCGTCGCATTTTGTGGATTGCGGATCCGCTTAATTTTGTGTGGGATCTGCCAGATTGTCTAATGATGCAGGATCCCGCGGGATTGCGGGATACTGCTTTGCTGGTTTGCAATTTCTATTTGTAATTCGAGTGTCTGAGATTTGGTGCTAAGCACCATTTTTAAAATATGTTTTCAGAGTTTCCAAGTAAGTGGTGAATACAGTTTAAGCATCTGTAATATTTGAGTTTTGGGTTTCCAAAGAGATATCATATATGTGAAATTCCTTGAGAGTGTCATTATCATACCACATATGCACAGGTTGAAAAGGAAAGGAGTCTCAATTGTTCCCTTAGTAGACTCATTGAGTTTATACATTTTACTTCTAACATACTGAATTGTTGAAAATTGTTAAGAAGAAAATCACATTCTTGATGTGCGGTATAAACTTGTGACACTTTAAAAGGGAACTTGTTTCTGGTATTACAACCCAGGCGGTAAAACAAAACCTACAACATGTTACGAACTGTTATTTAGAAGGCGCTATATAATGCTACCCAACATACACAGGAGCTGATAGTTATGATTTGTGGATTGAAATTCAAGAATAAAGAAGCAATACAAGCAGAACAGATTGAAATTGAAAAAACTGAAACAATGTAACATGAAAGAAAAATTTTGTAGAAATGGCAGACGTGGGGTTAAGAAATAACTCTGAAAGGAGTTTAATTGAGGACAAAAGGAATGTTTTAATGAGAGAAATAATCAAAGCTGGTTAAAAAAAAAAAAAAAAATGTCTCTAGAAAGCTAGCTGCCCAAAAACCTTGAATCACAGAGGAAATTTTGGAACTGATGGATCAAAGGAGAAGGCACAAAAATGCTCAGGACAAAGCAGTAAGAGAGCAGTACATCTTGTTGTTGTGGTGGTGGTGGTGCTTTTGGCACGTCGACGTCTAGATCATTAGCGCCCTAGCTTAAACACGGAATGACAATGTGGGATATAAAATTAGCTACCGTCTGCATGGCCTACTGTAAAGGGGTCGCCCACACAGACAGCTTAATAAAATACGAAAGCACTGACTAAAATATCGCCCACATGGCCGACTGTAAAGAGGTCGGCCATGCAGGCAGCAGATTTAAGTAAAACACTAAAACAATAACTGTAAAGTGGTCATAAATGAACAAACTAATAACACTGGCTGGTTGGCTGTAAAACGGCCAATCAGCTTACACAAACACTAAAAAGACAATCTGGCTGGCTGTAAAGGGGCCACCCAGATGTAAAATGTAAACAAAAATAATTAAGAACGAATAAGTCAGTACATGGATTGGTGGATGTAGACAGACCACCAAACCATTCTAAAAACTAGGCTGATCTCCCAAAATTTTTGGGATAAGACTGGCCAGATTACAAAATATTAAAGCCTTCGCCACATTTTCATTGTTTAAAATAAGGGACAAATCATTGGATAGACCAGCGTCTGCTCATAAGTTTAAAAACAACACACAATCAATTAAAATGTGGCGCACCATCAAAGGCACACCACAAGCATCACATTACGGTGGGTCCTCCCGGCAGAAAAGAAAGCTGTGTATCAGAGGACAGTGCCCTATATGGAGGTGAGGAAGGAGAACTTCATCCCGCCTCGCCTGCTGGAAGGAGCTGCTCCATGGCTGAACGGTTGGTTTGACCTGCCAGAGCTTATTATGCTCAACTTCCAGCCACTGCGTCTGCCAAATAACAAAAATAAATCTCTTAGCCGCCGAGGCAAGGTCTGACTTTGGGACCGGAGCAAAGTTGATTCGGACCTTGTCGCAGGCTAACTTGGCAGCTTCATCAGCTGCTTCATTCCCCAATTCCCACATGGCCCCGTACCCAGTAGAATAAAACCTCCTTTCCAGACAATTGGAGAGGAAGGAGGGCGTCCTGGATGTCCTGGACTAGATGGTCTGCTGGGTACATGTTTCCTAATGCCTGAATGCAGCTGAGGGAATCACAGCATATGATGTATTTCATATAACGACTTACCTTCATATGCTGGAGCGACTTTAGTATGGCGTAGCACTCGGCAGTGTACACACTGCACCTGCTATCCAGCTTGTATTTGTAAGTCGCTCGAGGGAACACTACAGAACAACCTACACTGTTAGCCTGCTTAGACCCATCCATATACACCGCGGTAAAATAGTGTTGCTGATTTAAAACATCCCTAAAAAATCTTTAGAAAAACACGGTCTGCGGTAAACAGCTTGAGGTAACTTGACGGTTCTAAAATTGTTCTGGGCCTCCTTAAAAGCCAGGGAGAAGATTTACTCCAACCCTGGTAATAAAAAGTGGGCAGCTCAAACCCAGACTCTTCTAAAATAGGCCTTGTTCGGTAGCTAAACAGTTTAGTTGCTCTTTGCCGATTAGTATATAGTCACTCAAAGTTTGGCCAAATGACCATTTCATACACGGGACAGACAGGTGTTGTGGCAATGTGCATACAGTGTCGCACCATGAGGAGGTGCCAGCGGATGGAAAGCGGTGGCTCACCAGACTCGGTACAAATGCTGGATATCGGGCTGGTGCGGTAGGCACCCGTGGCAAGCCGAATTCTCACATGGTGGACACTATCTAAAATGCGTAGATAATTATCCCGTGCCGAACCGTATACTATGCAACCATACTCCAACCGCGACCGAACAAAGGCTCTATAAAATTGTAGCAGTCAGGCGTGTTCAACATCCCATCCATGACCTGCCACACAAACATTTTAAAACATTTTTAGCTTTTGGCTTTCACATCTTTGAGATGTGGTAGCCAGGTTAACCTGATGTCTAAAATGAGGCCCAGAAACCGAACAGTTTCCGTAAAACGGTATTCCCCAAGGTAAGTTGTGGCTCTGGTAAAAGGCTTCTGCTACGAGTTTTTCTCAACAGAGAAACGAAAACCGGTGTGCACTGACCATTCACCCAGCCTGTTCAGCGCGAGTTGCAGCTGCCGCTCAGCGCTTCTCAGGCTGGACGATGCACAGAAATTAAAAAATCATCCACATATAACGAGTACCCTACAGGACTACTTATTATGGCTGCAATGCTATTAATAGCAATCATGAAAAGAGTCACACTTAAAACTGATCCTTGAGGAACACCATTTTCCTGAATAAAAAGATCAGACACTTCATTGGCGACTATGTACCGGAAGCAACGCCCTGATAAAAACGATTTTAAAAAACGGGGGCGATTTCCACAAAATCCCCATTCATGTAACTGTTTTAATATAATATATGCCACCAGATGGTATCGTTGGCCTTTTCAATGTCGAAAAATACACCCACAAGGTGTTGGCTGTGGATGAATGCATCCTGTATGGCCGCTTCCAGCAGAATCAGGTTGTCCAAGGTGGAATGGAACTTCCTGAATCAACACTGAAAGCGACTCAGAAGATTTTGGGATTCTAGACACCAGACGAGGCAGCGATTCACCATCCTCTCCAGCATCTTCCCCACGCAGCTTGTAAGGGTGATGCTCTGATAACTACCTGGCAACAACTTATCCTTCCCAGGTTTTAAAATAGGGGTGAGCGTTGCTTCTTTCCACGAGTCTGGGAAGAATCCCTCAGTCCATATACAGATAAAAATATCCAGAAGGTACTCTTTAGCATCATTATGAGTGGTAACTCACACTAAATTGTAAAAAGTGTACGACAATGAGCATAACTAACAAAAAGAATCCGAGTGTTCAGAAATACGAGGTAAACAGTTCAGTTATTGATATGGTCAATTCTATGAAATATTTGGGAGTAACAGTACAAAGGAACATGAAATGGGACTTACATATTAATACGTTGGTAGGTAGAGCTAATTCTAGGCTGCGGTTCTGAGGTCAAATTTTGAAAAATTGTAATGAACAAACAAAGGAGATAGCGTACAAATCTCTTGTGCATCCACATTTGGACTATTGTTGTGCCATCTGGGATCTTTCTCGTAAGGGGCTGATTGAGAGTACAGAGAAGAGCCGCTCGATTCGTGACCACTTGCTACAGTCCTTATGAAAGCGTTACAGAACTGATTAGTAGACTAGGCTGGGAGTCTCTGGTAGATAGACAACGCACGTTTCGTATAAACTTATTGGTAGACATGCGTACTCCCACTTTCACTTACGAGTGCAGTGAAATACTTCGTCCACCAACCTATTTGGGTCGGAATGACAGGAAAGATAAAATTAGAGAAATAAGGTGCCGCACTGATTCTTATATGAATTCTTTTTTCCTCGTACCATTAGGGATTGGAATGCACAACAAAGAGATTAGGTTTGGTGCTGAGCACCCTCTGCCACCAACAGTTTTGTGAATTGCAGAGTATATATGTAGATGTAGATTATGAAGATGCCTCAGCATCTGGTACTGGATCAGATCAGGCCCTAGAGCAGTGTCTTTTGTGCTGTTCAACGCCGACTCAAGCTCCCAAAATGTAAATGGCCTGTTGTAGGCCTCTGTATCTGATGAATCGAAGCACAGTACGCACCTCTCGACAGCAATCCTTCGTTGCTGGAACCAAGGGTCAAAATTGGTGGACGAAGTGATAGTGGTGAAGTTCTCCGCCATCAGCTGCACTATGCTTCATTCATCGGTAATTACACGACCGTGATCCAGTAATCCAGATACTGGTGAGCGGGAGTACCATCCAGATATACGGCGGATAGACACCCATACTTTTGACGAAGGTGTGGAGCGACTGATAGTGCTCACAAAGTTCTGCCATGACCTTTTCTTGCTCTCCTTAATTACACGACGTACCTTAGCTCTGGCAATGCGGAACGCTGCCAGCTTGTCAAATGTTGGGTACAACCTGATACAATGCGTCTGCGACCCTGAATAGCGGAATGACATTCGTCGTTCCACCAGGGGACAGGCGTCCTTTGCAACGTTCAGGAGCTTTTCGGCATGGAAACATCAGCTGCCTGGTGAATCACTTCCGTAAAGTGATTCACCTTCTCCTCAACATTTTTATACTGCTTAAGAGTGATGGAGTGGCGGTTGAGTTTCCAATCGGCTTTGCTGACGTTCTATTTGCATCGGTTATTGCCTCCTCCACACTCGCACTCGACGTGCATCCATATAGGGAAGTGGTCGCATCCATAAAGGTCGCAATCCAACTCCCAATGCATGGAATCCGCAATTGAGGGAGAGCACAATGAAAGGTCAATGGCAGAAGACGTACCAGAAGCAGTGGTGAAATGAGTCATTTGCCCTGTATTCAGGATACAAATTTCCTCCTGCTCTATCAATCTACCAACCACTCGACCCCTGGGGCAGTCGGAGGTGGAACCACACAACGTACAATGGGCATTGAAATCTCCCAAAAGGAGAAAGGGCTCTGCACGTTTTCGTACGATGCCAACCAGGTCATCGTAATCAACGGACAAACTTGGTGGCAGGTAGAGAGGGCATACAGTCAGTTGGATTGGACCATGTATTTTCACCGCTACTGCTTGTAATGAGGAGGTGGGAGCAACGGGTTCGGAGTGAAAAGTGTTTTGGACCCTTAGTTCGATCACCCTCAGTATCGTCCTTTCTATAAATGTCATACTCTCTTAGCACTGGTTGGTGTAAAGGTCAAAAATGTTTCTCATTGTGAGCCTGAAAGCCGTTGACATTCCACTGAAGTATTGGAGCCATCCTACCTATTTAATAACACCCGCCCCGGTTCGGGTGGGTCCTCCGATGGTGATTGTTGAGGAACGGGACCAGGTTCGTCCACCAGCATTACGCCGTCTTCAGGGTCCGAAGACGATTCTCATTGTAAGGCCTTGGAGTCTTGCGGACTTTTCTTCCGCCGAGGCCTTTTCCCCTTCTTCTCCCTGTCAGTTGGGGATCTGGGAGGAGATGCAGAAGGGGACTTTACGAACATGGTGGGGGTCCATGTGTTTAAACTTCGGACCCCGAACCTTCTGCACTGTTTGCCATCCGCTACTAGCTGATGGCGTTGTAACAGCTTCTTCTGTGCTTATTCCTAATATTGAAGCTGAAGGAACCACGGCTGTAGCTACTGTAGCGGATGGCTGTGCCTCTGCTGGTGGGACTGCTGAACCTACTGTTTTGCTGGTCGAGGTTGCAGACGTGTTGCTACCAATGTCCGCGGTCCTAGGTGTTATGACCTTTGTGGCTTTGGCGCCACAATTGCATTGAAATGAGCACATTGTACTTGTGCCCATGTCTGCAAAGGATGTCTGTATAGCAACGCTTCCCTTCCTGACAGGAGTTGACTAGGTTTTGACGAAGCTAGTAGCGCAGACAGTTGGTGCAAGCGCCTTAAACCTCTTCTTCGCTTTGCCATAAGGTAGTCGTTCCTTGGTTTTCAACTCCTGTATCTTCTTTTCCTCGAGATACACTCGACACTCCCTGCTCCAGGCTGGTTGAGACCCAGAGCAGCTGACGCATACCTGTGGGAGGGTACAACTACTGCCTAGCTCGTGTGCAGCCTTTCAACATTTCCCACAGATGGGGTTACCCTTACATGTCGCTGTCGTATGCCCGAACCGTTGGCACTTAAAACAGCACATAGGGTCCGGGACATACGGACGGATGTTCAACACTTCAACGTTGCCCAAAGCCATTATAGCCATTTGAACCTGAACGTCAGGACAAAGGTGGCAGTCTTCTCAAGATTGCCGTTAACCCTTCGTTTGATCTGCCTAACCTCGACCACATGTTCTGTTGACCACTCCTTAAGGAGTTCCTTGGTATCAATATCGATTAGGTAGCGGCACGTGACCATGCCTTTACTCGAGTCAAGAGTTTTGTGGAGTTCGCACTTTACTGCTAACATTCCTCAGCTTTTTGACAGATTTTAGGGTACCCACAATACCCTGTAGCCCTTTGTGTACATAAAATGGAGAGACCTTCTCAAAAGATCCCTCCACCCTTGTCATTATTACAAAGGCATTTTCTACAGCAAAATCCTTCCTGTTACTAGAGCCTTTCTCAAGAGGAGGGCTTTCAACCCTCGCCCGCTTGTTTGAACTGGGTGTATTTATATTAACCTGCGGTACACACGGGGTTTTTTGGTTTGCTGGTGATATGGAATTTTGGTCCCACGAGTATAACCAATTTATAAGGAAATACAATAGGGGTGTACAGGTGCACCTGAGGTAGCACGTTAGCGAGTGATCTGCCTCTCACCCAAGCAACTCCTCGGCACGTGTCTGACCTTAAGACTGAGGTTTTTTTTTATAGAGGTTTGTACCATCCTCGCGATCCGGGTGATGAAGCCAAGATCCCCATTCTCCTAGTCACACAACGTTCCACCGCCACTCTTACAGTGGTCATTGAAGCATGGTAGGAGTTTACGGTGTGGAGTTTGAGGCGCTCACAAGTTTTCAGCTCGGGCACCGCAGGTTCGCGAAACCCGTACCTGGCACTTGTGTACCAGGCCCCTGCGGGGGAGAGCAGTACAGATATTTAAAAAATCAAATAAACAAGAAATGCAAAAAAAAAGTGGCTGCAAGAAAGGTGTGAAGAAGCAGAATAGGAATTGGTCATAAGTAGATGTGGCCTAAAGGAGAATCAAACAAAATTTTTGAGAAATGGAGAGAAGATGTATAAATATTAAAGCTGCTGATAGGAAAACTCTTTTAATCTCACAAGACAGTGGTAACCGATGGAAGGAATACGTAGAGATATTGTATGATAGGGATGTTTTAAACAATATTGTACTGGGAAAAAAAAGAGGGTGATGTCGACATTAATGAAGGAGATCCTGAACAGAATTTGACAGAGCTTTGGACGATCTGAAATCAAATAGGCCAACTGGATTTGATGAGATTCCTATAGAACTTCTGAAATCACTAGTAAAAGGAATCCAAAGATTATTCAGAATTATATTAAAAAAGTTACGAAACAGGAAGTATTCCAACTTCACACTTCCGAACAAAGCAAAGGATGACAAATGTGAGATTTATTTTACCATTAGTCTAACATCACGTGGTTCAATATTACTGAGCAGGATAATACACAGAAGAATAGAAAAGATAGCAGAGAAGATCAGTTGGGGTTAAGGAAAAAAATGTGTTACAAGAGAAGCAATTCTGGCTTCGAGATTAATATTTGAAGGGCAGATCAAGAAAAACAAGGATATTTTTATGGCATCTGTTAACTCAGGAAAAGCTTTTGATAGGTGGGGAAAGATATTCAAAATTTTAAAGAAGTCAGGTATAAAATATCAATATGGAAGAATACTTTTTAATCTATATAAGACTCAAGTGGCTATAATAAAAGTAGAGAATCATGAAAGACTTGTATCAGTTAAAAAGAGTGGGATACAGCATTAATATTCAATTTGTGTGCAGAGGAAGCAATAAAGGAAATAAAAGAAAAATTTTAATGTGGCATTAATGGGAGAAAAAAATCAGTATGCTATGATTTGCTGATTAACAGAACAGACACATGGGAGGGAACTTCCTCCACCTGCCCGAAACTGGTACTGACCTGTTGAAATATGTTTTACCTGCTTCGTTTTAATGTCCTCTGGAAGTTTTGCATTTTCCTTTTTTGGAAAATAAGTCACAAATTAAATAAAAAATGCCAAAATATTAGTGTGACGCGCAGCTATTATATACCACCGGCGCTGCAAAATTAATGCCAATCTCTTGAAGTGTTGGTTAAATCCTTTGTTGTGACGTTTTCTTACTATTTCAGCTTTCCTCCGTTGAAAAAGTAGTACAAAATTAAAAAGATAGAAAATTTATCTGAAATGTAAAAACAAGCTTCGCTCTATTAGTATTGATACAAGCAGTGGGAGACAAGCAATTGCTTCCAATGTAAACAAATGCACCATTTCTGAGATGGATGACGAGGAATGAATTTTCCGTAAACTCTTTTCCCTTGGTACAGGCTGAATTTCAACCTAACCATGACCACTATAACAAAACAAACCTGTTTGAGTTGATACGATTCTGTACCGATATTTCTGTGTAATTTTTACAGAGTTGCTAACATTTCACGGTTGTGGAGCTTCTCATATTTCGGTATTTTTAATTTAATTCATGGCGAATTTTCTGAAAAATGAGAGTGCAAAACGTGAAGAGAACATTATAACGAAGCAGATAAAACAAAATTCAACAGGTCAGTACCAGATTCGGGCAGGTTGGAGAATGTCCCCTTCCACCCGAACAGACTGAGGATATTGAGAAGTTACTGAATATCATGAATATAATACTGAAGGCAGATTTTGGACTAGATATAAACCATAGTAAGACAAAAGTAATGAAATGATAGGAGTAATAGTGGATTAAATATAAAAATAGGATCGGATGTGATAGGACAGGAAAATGAATTCTGCTACTTAGGAAGTAAAATTACAACTGATGGCTGAAACAGAAATGGTATTAAAAGCAGAATAGCACTAATGAAAAGAGCTTTCATGCAAAAGGAAAATATTTTAGTTTCAAATATAGATTTAAGACTCAGAAAGAACTTTTTAATACTCTATGTATGGAGGAGGGCAGTTTATGGTGGTGGACTTTGAGAATACAGTAGAACTACAATTATCCGAAACGCTTTTTTAACTAAGACGGAAATGTACTGCGATTTGCAAAATAATTATTATGTCTACACGAGAAAGAGGAAAAAGAAGCTCAAGAAAAGGAAATGGAAGAGATAGGAAAAGAAGAGGATGACGTGTCACTTGAGAAGTTAGTGCTGAAGATATAGGAGAGTAGGTGGTGTATGATTCATCAGACCCTGGTTATTAAATTCTAAATGATGAACTTTTTGAAACCGTGAGAGAAGAAAGTTTCGAGGAAGAAGATGACCTTAATGTCGAAGCTGAAGATAGTCAAGCATTTGTCAACCTTGAAACTGTGTTGAAGTTGATGGAGCCTGAGTCTGAGTGTGACCACGTGCAACTTCTCATTGTCAAGGGGATGCCCGACTTGGCTGCCTGAAAACAGATGAATACAGACAAACATCTTACTTTGACCGAGATGTTCAGTAAGCAACGACTTTATTTACAGTACGGAACATAAATACATACTGCTCTAATCCACAGTACTTGTAAGAACGCTTAACATGTAAAAGTGTTATGAGAATTGAGACATTCCCAGCGTCTTGTTGAAATGTAATCTTCACAGGCTCTTCGCCGGATAAAATTGACGGAACATAAGCTTTCGGCGGCTAGCTCTGCCACCATCAGCTTGTCTTTCATCAGTTTTATATGGCGGAGACGAACCTGTGATGACTACATTTCATGTAAAAGTGTTGCCTTTTCATTTAATTAATTAAAAGCTCTCTTTCTTTAAAGAAATTTTTTCTCCCATTTTCAACATACATACAGTAATTAATTAAAATAGACCCTTTTCGGAAAAAATCCAATTATCCAAATTTTTGATTGTCTGAATAGGGTCCGGTCCCAATTGATTCAGATAATTGCAGTTCTACTGTACCAGAAAAAGGAAAATTGAAGCATATGAAATATGGTGTTATAGAAACATGCTGAAAATTAAGTGAAGTTGTAAGGTGTATGTGGAGATGAAAAACTTAGTGCAAGATAGGAAGGGATGGAGGATTGCATCAAACCAGTCTAGAGACTGATAACAGCAAAAAAAGTATAATACTTAAAGAATGGCTTCACATCCACCATACCTCATTAATTTCTTACAGACCCCAAAAAATTTGGTACTTTTATCCTCATCACACAAAAACAATTTATCACCATAGTTCTTTCTCTTCATCCCAATTTTCACAAACAATACCTTTAAATCAAATTTTATACACCTAGTATCCTGACCATACACTCCCTTCAGAAATGTACCTGGAAGCCAAGGGTTACATTCCGATGAAACTTTATGGTAATCAGTGGGTATCACAGAGTTAACTGTTAACACACAAAAACTTGATCATTATCATAAAGACCCAAGATATTTTTAGTGTGGGGATGTAGAGTAGTGGAGGGGAGGGGGGCTGTACACATGGATTCTTGAAGCAGTTGCAGTTTTTGCAGAAATTTAATCAAACCAACATATGGAAATCCACCTAAATACCTGGTTTAGGAAAGCTAGTATATCTACAGTTATCAGCATATTAACCTCCAATATTTATATTTTACCACACACTGGTCAGTCAACAGTGGGTAGTATCAAAATAAGGCATGTGTGCTGTTTAATATTTTTCTTTTATTGCTTATGGCTTTACACCTCATCGATGTCATCAGAGGCTGGAAAGAAGGGGGACTAGGAGTGGGATGGAATTCAGCCATGGCATTTTGTAGAAGGCAGTCATCTGGAATGATTTCAGGAAACCATGGAAAACCAAATCTGGATGTTCATATGGGGATTCGAACCCATGTCCTCCCGAATGCGAGACCAAAGCTTTATCCACTCACCCACCACACTGTGTGTGTGCTGTTTAAGAAGTAATGGTTACCAATTGTTCAGTATTGAAATAAATGGCTTCATTTCTCGAAATAATTCAAATACTGAAACATACTTACCCCAAGGCAGGATTTATTCATTATCTTGATGGCAACCTTCTCGCCAGTCAGTAAATGGGTGGCCAACTTGACTTTAGCAAATCCACCACAGCCAATAGTCTTTTCAAGTTCGTACCGAGCTTTCAATACAGAATATCTCACCATTATTACTTTTACAGCCTGTAAATAAAAATACTTTGATTTTAATGGATAAAATGAAATAAGGAATTCCTGATCAAAGCTGAAGATATGGCAGAAAACTTATATACTCAAAATCAGAAAAAGAATTATTATTATTATTACTTTTTGTCATTCACCAGTGAGGAGACTAGGAAAAATTCTAATAATAGAGTTAAAGCTAATTTGATATCTGTAATCACTGAAAGTTTATAACAGTTTTGAACTTTGAATCCAGAAACTACATTAGGGACTAAATTAATACTGCAGTACACAAACCTAAATGAATGGTGTTTTTATTTTATATGTATAATGATAATACTTCGAAGTAAATCACTTTAAGGTTGCAAAATTAAGGAAAAATATGGTAAGTTAAACAAACATTTACCGAAGATGAAGGAGAAGCAGTAACAAAAATAAAAAAGATGAACACTTAAAAAACAATATTTCAGAAGTAAACCTTAATCTTGTGAGTCAAGGAGATGTGGAGAGGAGCTCATGTATCATACCAACACCAACCACATGAACGGGGAACCAAACAAACAAAGTTAGCATGACAGGGATTGTAGTTGAGAGGAGACACACAAATACTGAATTGATAATTATTGACAAATATTATCGCTGGAAGTGGGGGGAAATTGCAAAACTAATGACAATAAGATGTAATTCACTGATGAGAACAAGCTTACCAACACATCCTTCATACCAAGCAACATCCTAGTCAAACTCCGATAGGAACTTTCCAGTAAACCTAGCACATTATTATTTATTCACATAATTTATAAGTATTAAATTCAATTTGCCCATCTTCTATTTATATTTTTATAATTTTATTTTATTTTGTTTGAGATGTTTCCACACTGATGTCCTGCAAGTATACATGAATCTTGCGACATTAAAGTGAGGTATGTAAGAAATTTGGCTTTCTTAAACTCCAAATGACAAACACATTGCATTATTCAGCTAAAAGTTTTACTATAAATTAATTACTGAACTCTTTCATCCGGTTAGTGCTCATATTTGATTTCACAGTTTCGTAAATACTAGCTTTGTTGTATTATTCAGCTGAATACAGGGAATTAATAGACAACAAGCTTCAATTTAAAAATATTTTAACAATGATCATTCCAAATTTATATTTTGCCAGGTGATATACAACAGTACTAACTATTCATGGAATTAATTTTAAAAGATTAAAATATGGGGTAATATCTAGATCGCGATACCTCTGCAACCATTTACCGCCTCGCGATGTAAACACTTCCGGATGGAGAGACTATGACGTCACAACGGTGCTGAATGTGATGTATACGTTCTGCACGCAGCTTTAAATGTCACTAACGGGACCTTCCATGGAAAGTAGTCTATCACTAATACGTCTCATATCGAGAAATAGTTAATTTTGCACCAGTAATACAGGAATAAATTCGTTTGCGATGAGGTTCTGATGCAGCCTGGACCACACTGAAACATAACTACTGAATACCGTATTGCGGATACCTAACTTCTGTCATATCTATGTCTGTTACTTTCGTTTACGTAGTAATGCAGCCTGGACCATAGTGAAACGTAACCGTCACACACGATATTGCTGATACCCAATTTCCAAATTGCATTATGTCTGTTAGTATGGTCCAGGCTGCGTAACAACCTAAACGCAAATGGTTATTGATGAAATCTTTTTTTAATAAATATTTTATACTGTATGAATGATTATAATAGCAATTTCAGCCACACGATGAAATACAGAAGAATGGAATCAAATACAAATCAATGGAATTGTGACTAATAATTACAGCAACGTTACTAATGACATTACTGGATGTTACTAATGAATCATATCAGTACGGAATGTTGTTGATATTTTAATAATATTATTAATGGCAGAAGTAATAATTTTCTTTAACATTTTCAATCTGTATTTTTTTTATTATTATTACTGTTGGTTGCGATAGGTTCTATGGCCTCACGTGTATTCACAAATCGACCGAAGGCTAAACACGTCACATGTAGTGACGTCATACTCTCTCCATCCGGAAGTGTTTACAATGCGAGGTGGTAAGTGGTTGCAGCGGTATCGCAATCTAGATATTACCCAAAATATGTACTTTTTCAGAAAAAAATTTAAAAATAAAAATGTTTCGTATTGGCTTCATCCCACAGAAAAGGAAATGCAGTAAAACGACACCTCTCCCAGCTAAATTAGGAGAGCTAGGATTTCAAAAACTTCTGTTTGTGGTTTTGGGGCAAATTTCTGAAAATTTTACTTAGTTCTTATTCAAAAATGAGTTTATATATCTGCGTGAAATTTGGTATTTTTCAGAATCTATATCAACAGGATGCCTGTCCCAAATTTATTTAATGAAAGTTGTTCTGACATGTAATTATATAGTTCCCTCAGTAGAAATAAATAACTTTAAACATACTTCCACAATTTTTCAGTTGGTGAACTAGTTCATCTGGTTAAAACTTCACGGAAGTTTAGTAAATTGTTTACAAATGCAACAAGCCAAACACCAACTCTATTAAAAGCAAATAAGTCAAGCTAGGTCATTAAAAATGAATTATATTGCAAACCACTGCACAGAAGAATCAAATTAGAGAAATACAGTAATATTAACTTGTTGAATTCCTGAAACACTAGAGCTTTGATGTTTTTAACATAATCTCAAAAATTATAGGCTGTAAACAACTGTATGAATATTAAGTTCGATAAACAAGTCATTTAAAAACATCGTAGACGACTGTCATTGAGATAATGATCGAATAATAGAAGAAAATTATAATATTTAGAAAACGTTTTTAAAACTTCCTGCTCAAACCATCCAAAGATAAATGTAAATTTTTAGGAACATTTAATGTAAGTACATAACAAACCTAGAGCACAATCTAGAAGTAGCAAATAGTTTTCTATTCTACACTATTATCAAATTGAAACCCGCTTTTTTTCATTGAATCTCATTTCAAAAACGTCAAACATTCAAACTCAAAGTCGATGGCGCAATCAGGAACGCCAACTTATAATCGAAAACATACTCGTATCGACTAACATCTATGAACAAAATATGATTATTTCCTTCATACAATGCAGTAATTTACGACAAAGAAGTAAAAATTATATTCACAAGGATACCAAACCATTTTCATTTATTCATAAAAGAGTCAGATATTCAGCGACATACATCTTCAACAAACTCCCAACTCATGTGAAATGTCTTTTTTGATAACTATGGTTAGTTGTAAAACGTCCAGCAATTACAATTATACTGTACAGTTTTTTAATCTTATAAAATGGATGTTTACATCGCATGACCTGAGGTCAATCCAATTGGATTCCTTCTTATCTGAATATATTACTGTATAACATGTGGCATGTGCAAGACATATAAGATGTTTGACATAAATTTAGAGCTGGTTAAAATAAAATTTAAAATGATACATTTTGAAATGCTTATGCTTTAAAATTTGAAGTTTCAATAGTTCTTTTCTCTCTTAGGGTTATTTAAAGAATATAATTTGTATTTTCAACAACAAGTCAGGTATAACTTAAATAAATAATAATGGCAATATTATCTTTGTAATACCGTGGAAACACGTACCGCACGAACGTGTGTATTTAAATTATAAATAAATATAGTTAATAGTTATTTTTTATTGTAATAGTAATTCGAAACTCTAAATTGTAATACATTTTACTACTGTGAGCGTTAGTGAGTGTTTTTATTCGTGCAAAAAAAATTTATTTGTGATTTAGTGCTTTGGTCTGTTCCGTGTTTACTTTCTGTGTTTGTTTACATTTTTGAACGCTCGGCTTAAGTTCAGATTTTTGTTATAGAGCGAAAATATATTTAGATAAAGCTTACTTGTGAATTAATTTAGCAGATTTTTTGTAAGGTTAAGTTCAACAAATTTTGTTTCTCGTATTGTGTACTTTGTTGTTGTTAGTTTCTTGTAATCATGAGTGAAAAGTGTGGACATTGCCGTAGATTTTTGAGGGTTGGAATTTTTTGCGAAGGGTGTGAGAAATGGTTTCATTGGGGAGCGATTTGTAGTGGCGTCGAAGTTGGGGAAATTGAGGAGGCTCTCCCATGGTTTTGTAAAGATTGTTTCAAAAGTAGGAAGATATTGGAGCAGGAGGAAAGGATTAGTGCCCTTCAGGCTGAACTGATAGAGGCTAGAAAGGAGTTGGATAGGCTGCGCAGGGAGGGAAACAGAGATGGTTGGGAACTGGTGACAGGGAAAAGGGCAATTAGAACAAGAAGGGCTTCTGATTCTTTTGTTGTTGGGGTGAAAAATAGGTTTGCCCTGTTGCCAGAGTTAGACAGGGATGAGCCTTCTGTAGTTGTAGGTGTAGGTAAAAAGCAGCAGACTTGTAGGAAAAACTGTGTAGTTAAGTCTGGTAGGCAGGGATTAGGGAAAAAGAAAGTCTTGCTGCTAGGTAGTAGCCATGGACGAGGTGTTGGGCCATTGGTACAGGAAAAATTAGGATCAGGTTTCCAGGTCATGAGTTTCTTCAAACCTAGTGCTAGTCTTGGTCAGGTAGTAGAAGATATAGGTTCTTTGTGTAAGGATTTCACAGATGAGGATCATGTAGTGATAGTGGGAGGAGCGGGAAATAGTTTGGGCAGGAATGATAGGTATAGCATCAGAGATGACCTGGAGAAAATAGCAGAAGCAACGTGCCACACTCGGGTCAGTGTGATGTCGGTCTTGAGACGCTATGATCGGCCACAGATGAACTCTGCTGTGAGGCGAGTGAATCTGGAACTGGAACGGTATCTTATGTCTGATATTGGCTCTGGCATGGGCTTGGTACCTGTAGATGCTATTGATAGGTGGGATTATACTAGGCATGGCCTACACCTCAATAGTAGAGGGAAGGGGGTTCTTTCAGATCTCATAGCAAAACAATTAATTGGGGCCACAAATTCACATGAAAAGATACTGTTGTTAATGGTGTTAGGGCAGCTCCTTTTTTAGATTAGGATCATGTATTAGGCAGAGAGTTTTAAAGAAATTAGTTTAAACAATAATGAGTTTTCAGATACCAAAATTAAAAATTGTGTAGGGATTAATTTATTACATCAGAATATCAGAGGGTTAACAAATAAAGTGGATGAATTGCTAGTCCACATAAATGAATTAAATGATATCAGTAGAATTGATGTTTTATGCTTGTCTGAACACCATATAACTGCAGGAATAGGTATGTCAAATGTAACTGATTTTAATTTAGCTTCTCATTATTGTAGAACGAACTTGGAGAAAGGAGGAGTTGTCACTTATGTTAGAAATGGTTATAGTTTTGAGGATATAAGTATTAGCAAATATTGTGTTGACCAACATTTTGAAGCCTGTGCTACACAGCTAAGTTTCAATAATGAAATTTTCATAATAGTAACAGTATATAGAGCACCATCGGGAAACTTTTCTGTTTTTATGAACCAGTTTGAACTCTTATTAACATTTTTAAGCAGAAAAGAAGTCAACATAGTCGATGTGGTGATTTTAATGTAGATTTTCTAAATAACTTACCCTGTAAAGTCATGTTAGAATCATTAGTCAGTTCATTCAATTTAACTCAGGTAGTTAATTTTCCAACTAGAATAATGAATAATAGTCACTCAGCTATAGACAATGTTTTCCTAGATACCTCAAAATTCAGTTATACCATCAAGCCATCCATCAATGGACTTTCGGATCACGATGCCCAGTTATTAACCATCAACACTTCAATAGGAACTAGCACTAAGAGTAATGTCTTTAAACTTCAGCGTGTAATAAATGATGAGTCAGTTAACTTGTTTTAGAAAGTGCCTGAATACCACAAACTGGGAACAGGTATACAGTGCTCAAGGTATGGATGAAAAATACAACATTTTTAGTAACATTGTATTAAATTTCTTTGAAAGTTGCTTCCCCTTGAAAAAGTGTCATGCTTCTCAAAAAGAACAAAAGCCTTGGATAACTATTGGCATTAGAACATCATGCATTAATAAAAGGAAGTTGTATATTGCCTCTAGGAACAGTGAGAATGCTAATGTTAAAACACATTACAAACAGTACTGCAAAATACTGAAAAAGGTTATTAAAGAATCTAAAAGTATGTACTACAAACATAAAATTCATGATTCTGAAAATAAAATTAAAACAATATGGGACATTGTAAAAAAGGAAACAGGAAAGAGTAATCAAACAAGTAATGATATTTTTGTCAAAGAAAATTCAGTAGAATCTAATTTCTCAATTGCTGATAATTTTAATAAACATTTTTTATCTGTTGCTGATAAGTTGACTGCTAATAGCTCAGTGACACACAGTATGGATTTTGTCAAAAAAGGCTTCCAAGAAAAATTTAACTCTATGTCTATAAAATTAGCTACTCCAGAAGAAATAAGAAAAATTATCAAATCCCTTAAGAGCAAATACTCAAGTGGTTATGATGGGATTTCCAGCAGATTAATTAAATTGTGCTCCACAGAATTAAGTAATATACTAAGTTATCTATTCAATATATCTTACTTGAGGGTACTTTTCCAGAAAGGCTTAAGTATGCTGTAGTTAAACCACTCTATAAAAGGGAGATAAGGCAGCCGTATCGAATTACCGACCAATTTCATTACTAACAGCCTTCTCCAAAGTTTTTGAGAAAGCAATGTACAATAGAGTTTATGAACATCTAAAAAATAATAATATTCTAACTAAATCACAATTTGGTTTTCAAAAGGGTCATTCAACAGAACAAGCTATATTTGCATTCACTGACAATATTTTAGAAGGAATAAATGATAAATTAATTCCTGTGGGAATTTTTTGTGACTTATCTAAAGCATTTGACTGTGTAGATCATAAAATTCTGATACAGAAACTTAAGTATTATGGTATAGATGGCATTGTTAATAAATGGCTTAGTTCTTACCTTCTAAATAGAAAACAGAAAGTGTCAATGGAGAATTTTAAGGCTGCCTTAAGAGGTCCACTGTTTTCTGAGTGGAAATTAATCAGATGTGGAGTACCTCAGGGTTCTATATTGGGGCCACTATTGTTTTTAATATATATAAATGATCTACCCTGTGTTTCATCTAAAAACTCAAAATTTGTCCAATTTGCAGATGACACAAACATAGGAATTAAAAACACTCCAGATTTATCTACAGAATATATTTCAAATTATGTCTTTGAACTGATTAATAAATGGTTTACAGCTAATGGCTTGTCTTTAAACTTTGATAAAACTCAGTATATGCAATTCAGTACATCACACAGATTAACACCTGACATAGACATAAAATTTGCAGGCCAGTCCATTCAAGAGGTAGATAGTGTGAAATTTCTAGGTTTGTATATTGATCATAATTTAAATTGGAAAGTACATGTTTCTGACTTACTAAAGCGATTGGGAGCAGCCACATTTGCAATTCGTACAATTTCAGCTTTAGGTGATCTCCGTATGAGGCAGCTAGTTTATTTTGCTTATTTTCACTCCTTATTGTCATATGGAATAATATTCTGGGGCAATTCTACCCATAGAGACAAAGTGTTCAGAGCCCAAAAGCGTGTAATAAGAATTATGTGTGGGGTTAGCAATAGAACTTCATGTAGAGAGCTGTTCAAGAAGTTAGGGATTTTAACATTAGCATCTGAGTATATATACACATTAATGTCCTTTGTAGTCACAAATTATACTTTGTTTGAAACAAATAGTAAAATACACAATTATGGCACTAGAAGTAAAAATGATCTTCACAAGACTTACAAGTCATTGTCATTTGTTCAAAAAGGGGTCCGATATTCAGGGATACATATCTTCAATATGCTCCCAACACATATTAAATGTCTAGTAGATGATAAGAATAAATTCAGGAAAAAATTGAAAGAATTTTTAATTGACAACTCCTTCTACTCTGTCGAAGAATTTATTTCTAAGGTATCTTAAAAATAACTGCCAGTATCTTGTGTAAATATAGTTCACATAATTAATTTACCATGTATGCTATGACTGTACATCTCCTGGTGTATGTATTTAGTTTGTTACATAATTGTTTACGGTACCATATATGTTATGACTGTACACTTGTGGTGTATGTATTATTTTTTATGGATTTTTTTTTTTTAATGTACCATATATGCTATGACTGTACATCTTCTGGTGTATGTATTATTTTGTAATGGAAGTGTTTAATGTACCATGTATACTATGACTGTACATCTAGTGGTGTACTTATTATTTTGTTATGCAACTGTTTTATCTGTAAATTGACAACTTTCCACATCCCACAGAGCCAGTCTCTTATATTGGGATCAATGGAAAATGAATGTATTGTATTGTATAAAAGTATTAATAGTAGTGGGTCTCACGTTGGGAATAGGGTATGATAACTTTTTATACAGCGTTCAGGGAGAGTCAGAAGATATCTTGTCCGTCGTCGCTTAAGATATCTTGTGGTAGGCGATATGTTTCTAGACCATGGAGGAAGGAAGGTACATTCCTTCCTCCGTGTTTTAGACGTGGTTGTGTTGTTGATCTGCGCCCTAGATTGTAGTACTGTGCTTCAGAAGTTTGCTTCTAGACTATTTATAAAGACTTTTGCGAATTTATAACGTAGTTTTTAATAGTTTGGAGTCCAGTTTCCATGAGAAGTTGTGAGTTTTGCATAAACCGAGGTGCTTTTAAAATAGTGCGGAGAAGTTTGTTTTGTAGGGACTGTATTCTTTGTAGATTTTAAGTGAGCTTTCCTGATTCAGAAGAAGATAGAGTTTGGAGATGATGACATAGGATTCGGATAGTTTCTGATTAATGTGGTAGCTCCATGTAAGTCTACGATCCAAGTGTAATCCTAAATATTTTATTGCTTTATCTGCTGGGTGCCATTCTATTTCATCTTCGTTAACATTGAGTTTTTTTAGGTTTCTCGGATGATGGAAGTAGGAAGATTTTGGCATCACATTTGACAGTATTCAGCTTGATGCGCCATTTTTTCAGGTCGGAGATTATATTAATTGACTGTTGGATTTTTACATGGAGGAAGGAAATATATGGAGACGACGCAAGAGACCTTCACCACGCATTGAAGTGAAGCAGGGCGGAGAAGGAGTGGGGGGCTAGGCCGATCCCATACAAACGCGTGGTATATGTACAAAAACCTCAAGGGGATTCTAGAATAAACGTAACGCCGCAATCTGCTGATGGATTATTATGTAACTCGGTGAGACAAATAAAAAGTTTTGATATCATGCTTAGTTTTCGAGATACTCTGTCTCAAACGTGAAATGTTTTTGATTGAAATTCAGAAGAAAAAATTTGTCAAAGTCAAATTTGATCACGGATACTTATTTAAAAAGACGAGACAAATAAAAAATAAACATTTTCGATATCTCGCCTAGTTCTCGAGATATACTGTATCAAAAGTGAGGTGTCTTGAGTCTGTGCTCCATTGCAATTAAATATGCGGCCTGGACACACCCCTTTAAATTTCATTTTCAACACTCCTTAAAAAGTAATGCTAGTCTATTATGTGCAAAATAGCAAGGTATGCTGATTTTCTACACTACATCAACAAAAATTTGAGAACAAAGTCATCCCATTGAGAGCTATTACTAAATATTTATAGACAGGCACCGAAGTTTGCAAAACCTACCGCCCACTTCAACAACGATAGTTAGAATTCAACTTACTTATGAAATGATATTTCAGGTTCTTTCCTCTCTCGCCTATTTGTGCAACCGTATGCAACACAAGATGGCATTATAAAACACTTATACACATTACAAAATGAAATAATCACACCATCTAACACAATGTGAACATCGCATTTGTTTGGGATCGCAATATCGCCGCTGCCGCCACTGCGCATGCGCGAGAGTTTAGAGCCTGCTTCACAGATTTAAGGCCCGGTCAAACAGAGCGCGGGCAGCGGGCGCGTGCAGGGAAGTCTGCACGCAGCGGGCACTGTATTACAATGTACTGCATCAACCTTGTCAAACAGAAGGCGGGCAGAACGCGCGATCTAGCCGCGGGCAGCGATCAGGTTGTGCGTACACACAGATATCGCGCGATCACGTCAAAATGGCGAATATCGAAATAGAGGAATTAGTTAATTTGGTGCGAGAAAAAGATTATTTATTTGATTCACGCTATTCCGATTGTGAAAATAACAATAAAAGTGAAGTTTGGAGTGAAATTGTAGAGAAAATGAAATAAACTAGCCACTGCTATTTGCATTACTATTTATTTATTTAAAACATTTTATTTAATTTCTGATTTGAATTATATTATTTACATAATCATTATTTATTGGTTACATTTATTTAGTTGCAACTTATTATTATTTATTTGCACTTTTGACATATAACATATAATTCTCTTTACCTGAGTAAGCAGGAAATTAGTAAACACGTATGTTTACGTAAGACTGGAGATTTTCTCGGCGTTGTAAATGAATAAAACTTTCTCGGGTAGCTAGCCGAGATAGTACATCGTTTGACCACAACGTTTCGGCGGTCACAATTCTCTGCCGCCATTGTCAAGGGACTGCTGCCGGTAGGTTATTGAGGTGCTTATATATCACGCGAAGACCGCGCTACGTCATCCTTTTTCCGGTCAGCCAATGGCTAGTGACGGGAAACGTTGGCCACTAGCGGGAAGCGTTCCTATTGGCGGAAGCCATTAGCTGCTGGTGGGTTCCGCTGATCGCTGGCGCGCAAGAGAGGTGCGTGTTTCCCAGGAGTCCTGCTGCACTCTCATTTTCTGGATTGCTGGGCTCCAGGCTTTACTTAACTGAAATCCAGTATCTCTGTTAACGAGGTCCTTCGAGATACGAATTTCGATAGCTTCCGAGAAAACACTGTCCCAATAACCTCTCGTACGCGCAAGAATTATTGTTGCTTTGAAATTAAAGCCATGTTCCGAGTCAGTACTGTGTTCAGCAACCGCTGACTTGTCGATCTGGCCCAGGCGGACGTTGCGCGCATGTTCGGCGCACCTTTGATTAATACATCGTGTTGTTTGTCCGATGTAAGCCTTTCCGCATTCGCAAGGAATGCGATATACGCCAGGTGTTCGTAAGGCTATATCGTCCTTGGGTGACCGCAGTATATTCCTAATTATGGCCGTTGGTCGGAAAATGGTTTTAATGCCACATTTACTTAAAATTCTGCCAATCTTAGCGGTAGTCGTTCCGACATAAGGAAGGAAGGCGAAGCGGCTCGGGTCTTCCTTCTGTCGTATTTTCCTCCTTCCTGCTCGTGTGCAAACCGAGTTTATTAACGCCTCGTTGAAACCGTTCTTGCGGAAAGTTTCCCGTAAATGACACATTTCCGCCTGCAAACTATCCTTGTCACATAGAGTTCGCGCCCTGTGCACCAAGGTTTCCAGTTACTGATCTGCGTTGGGCCGGGTGGTGGTGGCTGCGCGCGTTGTGATATAGATCAGTATGTGTTGGTTTCCTGTACACAGAATGACTTACAGTGCCATCAGCTCTCTTTTCGATCAAAATATCCAAAAATGGAAGGCGGCCATTCCTCTGCATCTCCATTGTAAATTTAATGTTTTCGTTGATCCCATTAAGATGTTGTAAAAATTCTTGTTGACTATTGATACCATGCGGCCATACTATAAACGTGTCGTCAACATAACGAAAGAAACAGGTTGGCTGTTTTGGGGCACTTGTTAGAGCATGTTCTTCGAAGTGTTGCATATAAAAATCGGCAATTGCTGGAGACAACGGCGAGCCCATAGCAACCCCATCAACCTGCTCATAATATTCCTCATCGAATTGAAAGTAGGTTGACTGGAGCACATGACGGAACAGTTCCACTTCCTTGGGAGAAAAGTGTTTCGCCAGCAACGCTAATGTGTCCGCTAGTGGCACCCTCGTAAAAAGTGATACGACATCGAAGCTGACCATGATGTCGTCTGCCCCCAGTCGAAGATCTTTCAACACGTTTATGAACTCAGCAGAGTTCCTGACATGGTGGGGACTTTTTCCCACGAGTGGTGATAGTCTACTTGTTAGATATTTTGCCAGTTGGTAAGTAGGTGAGCTTATAGCACTCACTATCGGGCGTAAAGGAGTACCATCCTTATGTATCTTTGGCAGCCCATACAATCTAGGTGGAACCGGTGCTCGTGGCTGGAGGCGCTTGCTTGTTTCGGCGTCTATTCCTGATTCTTTCAATAGCTTTACAGTTTTCCTCGCCAATACCGCGGTAGGATCCTTAGTAAGTCTCCTATAGGCGTCGTCATTTAACATCTGCGACAGCTTCTGCCTGTATTCATCCGAGTTGAGGATGACGGTCGAATTTCCTTTGTCTGCAGGGAGGATAATGATGTCCATATCCTCTCGTAGCGTTCGAAGAGCCTTGCGTTCAGATGTTGAAATATTTGCCTTCAGAGGTTTAGCCCTGCATAATATCCTACAAGCTTCCCTCCTAATTTCCTCAGCAGCGTCGGATGGAAGACCCCTGATGGCTTGCTCAACGCCGCTAATGATTTCCCTTTTGGGAATCTCTCTTGGAACCGGTGCGAAGTATAGTCCTTTGGATAACACGGATATCGTTGCGTCGTCAAGATTTTTTCCAGAGAGATTCACTATAGATCTGAGTTCAGGCGAAGACTGAGGACGTTGGCTCCCTGGAAGTTTTTCATATTTAGCGCATTGGCGTGCCGTCGCTCGTCGTTGGTGTATCAGGCTGCTGGCTGTTGTAACACCGTCAACCCATTCCCAAGCGTCACGGGACAGTATTCCAGAAAGACGCAGATGGCACTGAAGAAGAACCTTGGAGGTTTTGTCCAGCTCGGATCTCGTGAAGTGAACCCTTTCCCTAACGATGGCGGAGCTTGCTCGTCGAAGAATCCTCTTGACCGCGGCTGACGATATTGGGTGACGTATCTCTGCGAAATGTGGCACGACATCGTTGTCCCGGCAGCGCTGAAGCGCTGGGCTGCCAAAGATATATAAGGATGGAACTCCTTTACGCCCGATAGTGAGTGCTATAAGCTCACCTACTAACCAACTGGCAAAATATCTAACAAGTAGACTATCACCACTCGTGGGAAAAAGTCCCCACCATGTGAGGAACTCTGCTGAGTTCATAAACGTGTTGAAAGATCTTCGACTGGGGGCAGACGACATCATGGTCAGCTTCGATGTCGTGTCACTTTTTACGAGGGTGCCACTAGCGGACACATTAGCGTTGCTGGCGAAACACTTTTCTCCCAAGGAAGTGGAACTGTTCCGTCATGTGCTCCAGTCAACCTACTTTCAATTCGATGAGGAATATTATGAGCAGGTTGATGGGGTTGCTATGGGCTCGCCGTTGTCTCCAGCAATTGCCGATTTTTATATGCAACACTTCGAAGAACATGCTCTAGCAAGTGCCCCAAAACAGCCAACCTGTTTCTTTCGTTATGTTGACGACACGTTTATAGTATGGCCGCATGGTATCAATAGTCAACAAGAATTTTTACAACATCTTAATGGGATCAACGAAAACATTAAATTTACAATGGAGATGCAGAGGAATGGCCGCCTTCCATTTTTGGATATTTTGATCGAAAAGAGAGCTGATGGCACTGTAAGTCATTCTGTGTACAGGAAATCAACACATACTGATCTATATCTCAACGCGCGCAACCATCACCACCCGGCCCAACGCAGATCAGTACTGGAAACCTTGGTGCACAGGGCGCGAACTCTATGTGACAAGGATAGTTTGCAGGCGGAAATGTGTCATTTACGGGAAACTTTCCGCAAGAACGGTTTCAACGAGGCGTTAATAAACTCGGTTTGCACACGAGCAGGAAGGAGGAAAATACGACAGAAGGAAGACCCGAGCCGCTTCGCTTTCCTTCCTTATGTCGGAACGACTACCGCTAAGATTGGCAGAATTTTAAGTAAATGTGGCATTAAAACCATTTTCCGACCAACGGCCAAAATTAGGAAAATACTGCGGTCACCCAAGGACGATATAGCCTTACGAACACCTGGCGTATATCGCATTCCTTGCGAATGCGGAAAGGCTTACATCGGACAAACAACACGATGTATTAACCAAAGGTGCGCCGAACATGCGCGCAACGTCCGCCTGGGCCAGATCGACAAGTCAGTGGTTGCTGAACACAGTATTGACTCGGGACATGGCTTTAATTTCAAAGCAACAAGAATTCTTGCGTGTACGAGAGGTTATTGGGACAGTGTTTTCTCGGAAGCTATCAAAGTTCGTATCTCGAAGGACCTCGTTAACAGAGATACTGGATTTCAGTTAAGTAAAGCCTGGAGCCCAGCAATCCAGAAAATGAGAGTGCAGCAGGACTCCTGGGAAACACGCACCTCTCTTGCGCGCCAGCGATCAGCGGAACCCACCAGCAGCTAATGGCTTCCGCCAATAGGAACGCTTCCCGCTAGTGGCCAACGTTTCCCGTCACTAGCCATTGGCCGACCGGAAAAAGGATGACGTAGCGCGGTCTTCGCGTGATATATAAGCACCTCAATAACCTACCGGCAGCAGTAACTTGACAATGGCGGTAGAGTTGTGACCGCCGAAACGTCGTGGTCAAACGATGTACTAACTCGGCTAGCTACCCGAGAAAGTTTTATTCACGTATGTTTACGATACATTTAAATATGGATTAAAAATAATTAAAGTAAGCGACGTATTGATTTCTCATTTGAACCAAATCTCTGGTTAGTCGGCATTGTATTTGAGAACGCCGTTCTGGACAGATCTGGACTATTTAATATTTCATCATTTGTGACACCTGCAGCATTATTACATCGAAGATAACTGGGCAAGCAGCATATAGATTTAACAACATGAATTGTAGTTTCAAGTTCCGTCTACATTACTAGATAAACACTCCACTTTTGGGCTAATATGCCAAAACCATTTTCAACGAAACGTCATTTATTAAATATTTTCTTTGATCGTCTGTCGCATTAAATAAGTCTGCAGTGCGTAACCTTCGTCGGCTACAAATACGAGCGACGGGGGTATCCATACCTGGCAATGCTTTCGAAGATAGAATAGTTTCACAGTGAACGAATTCAGAATAAAAGGAGAAATTTTGAAAGATGCTACTGTCGCTGTCCGGCTGTATCTGACAATATCAACTACAAGGATCTTGTAAACTGGATCAAAAATATCCAGTAAAACTATGGGAAAAAGTAACAAGAATAGCTTGAGCCAATGTTGTTAGGACATTTTATTTTCACGTGTTTTCCGTTTACACTTTCAATGTAATTCGGAAAGTGCCAAGGTACTCTGAACCCCTCCTCGGAGTTTTTCACACATCATCTGTCGGAACAGGTAAATATGCAAGCTGTAAAAAGTCCCAGCTACTTCTTTTACTATGCTGGAGACTGTCGTATTAGTGATCCGGAAGGAAAAAACGAGTCACCTGTGGCCAAATACTGTGATCATTTCGCATGACGCTTGTTCCCCACAATGGATCGCTTCGGACAGCCCGCGCTGTGTTTGACATCGTCAGAACGTGGCGGGCACCCCTTCTTTAGCACGCGCACGCTGCCCGCGCTCTGTTTGACCGGACCTTTAACGTCACTTCTCCTCCATATATTTCCTTCCTCCATGGATTTTTACTACTGCTACGTCGATATCTGTGTGTGAAGTGAAAATCACAGTGTCGTCGGCATACATGGTGGTAACAACAGTGCGGAATATCGGAATGTATGCCGTGTATAAGTTGAATAATAGGGGTCCTAAGATGGAGCATTTTGGGACACCTGCTTGTACAGTTTTTCTAACAGGTAAAGTATTATCTGTGCGTACAGAGAAGGTACGGTTTTTGAGAAAACTCTTAACGATGGTGAGCAAGTACAAAGGAGTATCGAGCTTCTTTAGTTTATAGAGAATTCCGGGATGCCTTAGTCTGTCGAAGGCTTGGGGGACGTCAACAAAGAAGGCTACTATATGCCTCTTGCTTTCCAAGGCTTTCAGGATGTGAAATGTCTGGCAGAGGGTATTATTTAGAGATGTTCATTATTTGAAATACACGTATTTAAAATGCAGATTATGTATTTTCATTTTGAATTTAAAATACTTTCATATAAAAGTCACTTTACATTTATTTGAAATACTTTTTCAAAACATATTTTTATTTGAATAATACAAAACATCTTTCTTCGTATTTCATAATTTTTATTTCATATTGATGGTATATATCAAGAATACTTATTTATTCAAACTATTGGCAATATTAACAAACAAAATTCAAATGACAACTTAGACTATTATACAAATAAAAATTAATTTTACAATATTTACACGTTTAATGATGCCGGTGACGACTTGTGTGCTGTGATTGTTTTATAAATACTTTTATGTCAGTTTTGTGGACACAAGATATTATGTAAGTAAAACATCCGAAATAAGTTTTTGTTTACTACTGTAAACCATACTGAACACACCTCACTTTAGCTATTTTATTTATTTATCTATCTTGTTTCATGAATCATTGCTGAGGAAGGATCTCTGGGATGTGAAACGTGTCATCGTTAATAGACATACACACAATATGAGTGATAATCATAATGAAAATAATCATATGTTACAAGTGCAAATAAAGAGAATAAAAATAAACATTAATTTCTACAACTGAGTTTTGGAAAAGGACTTATTGAATACAAATAAAATTTTGTTCGAATTCTTGAATGGAGTGGGAGTTACCAGTAAAATAATTTCTCAGTTTTCTTTAAATATATATTTATTATCTGCAAACTGTATTATATTCTTGGGAAGTTTATTAAACAAATGTATCCCAGTATAATTAACTCCTCTTTGTACTAATGACAGAAATGTTTGTTTTTTGTGTAAGTTATTTCTGTTACTTGTATTGAAATTGTGTATCTGTGAATTAGATATAACAGGTTAAAATGTTCTATGACAAAGCATATGAGAGAATATATATACTGAGAAGTCATTGTAAGAATATTGAGTTTTTAAAAATGTTGTCTGCAAGAACTTCTTGGTTTTATCCTACACAGCATCCTAATAGCTCTTTTCTATACTGTGAAAACATTTTTACTATGTGAAGAGTTTGACCAAAAAATAATGCCATATGACATCACTGAATTGAAATATGAGGAGTACACCTGTTTTGTTAATTTTATATCTGCTGTTTAACAAAGTGTTCCTATTGCAGAGGTGGCACTACTTAACTTCTTCAGTAAAGAAGTGATATGCTCGTGCCAACAGAGTTTCTCATCTATTATAATACCAAGGAATTTTATACTCTTTGTTTCTAAGATTGTGTTATTTTTATAGCTTACTTGTAAATCCGGTTGTGCATAATTTTTTGTTTTAAACCTAACATAATGCGGTTTTTTTCAAAATTTAAACATATATATTATTTCTATAAGGTCTTTTTTTGTTACAAACCATTATCTCCCTTCTTACTTAACTGAAATCAGTGGATGATGTGTCATTTTAAAGGTTATGGTCTCCACTTTGGACACATCGCTGTTCTAAAAGAACAATGACACAACTGCTAAAACTGAAATTTTACAGGAAACCAAAAAGAAAAAAAAAATTTGAAATATTTACTGTGAAAATAAATCAAGTGACTGAAAATATTGACTAATGTTAATGTATAGCACATATTCTTTACTTTTATATTGACAGAAATAGAATTAAATAATATTAATTTTTAACCCTAATTTTCAATTTTTTTCAATTATGTCGTTGTTCATTCAAAATTTTTTCTTACTCTTTGGTGCATAACTGTTAACATTTTATTTCTTGTTTGTTTAAATACCTTTTAAAAAGGCATTCATATTTATTGAATTATGTAATATAAAATGGATAACTGATTATTAGGCAGAACTAAGGTATAAAGAAAACAAACATAAAAAACCAAAACACTTTGTTTTATTTATTCTTCCAAGAAAAAGATACATTTTTAATTATAGTTGCTTAATATTGAAAAATTAATATAAAATAGATATAAATTTAATCACATTAATAATTTATTAATCTCCCTAAAAAAAAATAAAAATACCTAACATGTGAATCTACAAAGCTTGATAAAACGGTTTATAGTAGTGGGGAATCATGTTGCTATCACACAAGCTGATTAAGTCTTTTTTTTGTTATCAGGCAGAGTGATTTTATTTGTGTATGCTGGTTTCAAACTAATGTTCCTAGTTTGTCCTGCCAGAATGCCTGACCGCCTTTCCTTAGCTAGTTTGAATGTAACTTCACTTCAGTAGTTTTGCTTATAGGTGTATTTATACAAAAACTTTTCAGTTCCTTTTTCAAATCGTAATACTTTCACTTCTGACAATTTAAAAGTATTTCCGTCACAGTCCTTAGAAATGTTTAGCGCCATCTCACTATGAAATTTTTTAAAGTCTAAAAAAATCTTCATTGCCTAATTCCCTAACTTGAAGAGGTTTCCCCTTTTTTCGCATTTCTGATCAACGAAACATATTGATCTGGTATATAAATGATACCTGACAGAGTTCAAAACCTCTTCAGGAATCTTCTTTTGATTTTTATGTTTACCTCTTTTATCTGAAGGTGCAATTCCAGTTCCACTTACTTTAGCTTGAATTACAGTGCGAATCGTCCTTTCTGTTATTCCTAAGGTATTAATTAAGAACGTTTTACAGACTCTTACCTTTTTATCATTATTCATGAGATAAAAAGCACAATTAGGCTTTCCTGGTTCTGCGGCAGTATTTCAGAACAAGTGGTTCAACGCATTAAATTAAGAAGTCTCGTTGGCGCTGTAGTGAGCTTAATTCCCAGTAATTTTTGAATAGCTGGAATCTGATGCTTTCTGTCCAGTTCTTTGAACAAGATAGAACACATCTATCTTTACAAGGAGGGCCCATCTTTCGGGACTCAACAGTTTTCCGTGTTCTCGAAATATAACTTTGCCCTGAGTTTTTAAAAAATTTATTTGTTTTTACTTTTTTCCAGTTATTTATGTTGCGTGTTCTTTTTTTTACCTCTTTTGGTTTCATTTATGGTTTCTGTGCCATTATCATTAATAATCATATGGGTGTCATTAGGCCTATGAGGGACTAGTGGATCGCTTGAATCATCATCACTTGAGTCATCGCTACATGAAGGTTCGTATTCATCACTAGAGCCGACGAAAACAATTTTTCAGAGTCACTACCAGGACTGGAAAAGTATTTACATTGTTCAACTTTTCTTGAACTAACTTCAGTTGAACTTGCATAACCAACCACCCAATCTGTTGTTCTGTTCCTTTTTTAGTTAATGAATCATACGCGAAGTTGTTGGCTGTGGAATCTCATGTGTACCCTCATTTACTGGTGCCACTATGAAATCATTTGGTAAAATTGATGGTTGTTTATTTTGCTTCAAGATCTCATTTGCCAACTGCATTTTTTTTTGTTCGTTTACTCATTATTGTCCCTATTAAAAAAAAAAAAAAAATCTGTTCAAACAACCCTTTAATGACAAAGCCTTAAAATACCAATACATACATACGAACTCGACTGCTTGTTATTATTTGAAATGAAAAAAAAGTATTATAAAAACAGTTCTAAGCCAATTCCAATCATTGTCATAAACAGTATTGTCTCAACATTCAAAAAAAAAAAATAATAATAATAATAATGAGTGGCGGGAAAATTATCATAAAAATGAAGGAAAGTTGATAGCTTTCACAAAAACAGCACATTTTGATCTCTTGTTATTAAACTGAATAGCATGTTCTTTAACATAAAAGTAATACCGTGACCTATGCAGGTTGGAATATCGGACATGCTATGAAATACGTGAAAATTCTTAAATAATAGGTTATTTACCTCAAAAATGACATTCAGTTATACAAAATAATGCATGAACTTATGGGTTAAACAACGACGTAAAGTACAGTTATGACAATAAGAGTTGTGGTAAATCATAGTAATAATGACACAAAATACACTTACGTCGTTTTTGCACTTGAATTGCAGCCGATGTAGCTTCGGTTTCTTGTCTTTCACTACATTTGCGTCACAGTTCCTCTAGCAAGTATATCCTCTTGTGCACTCACTTCCTCAACTGGCACTTGCGATGTTCTCCTGACTGGAGGGGGCAAACAGCCGATGTTTCAACAATGGCACAACTACGTTCTAGCGGCCAAGAGTGGAACTACAATTACAACGTTGTTCCACCTTACACTTTATGGCTTTGTGATACCATTAAGCAGTTAAACTTAATTACTCAAATTATTACAGTTACGTCATTGTTCTTCTGGAACAGCGACATTATATTTTAAGAAAGAGATTTTTCGGAATTCGACCCTTAAAGGGCAAAAATGTCAATATTTCTAAAATGCTGTTTTTTGTGTTACGAGTCATTTATCTCCCTTGATACCTATCTGAAATTGTTAAATAATGTATCATTTTAAAGATTAAGATCTCCGCTTTGGTGACATCAAATATTATGACAGGGATACTTCTGAATTCGACCCTTAAAGGACTAAAGTATAAATACATCTGCAATAAGTTTTTGTGTAACGAGCCATTTATCTCCCTTCATATCTAACTGATATAGATAAATGAGGTGTCATATTAAAGATTAAAGTCCCCGCCGTGCTCACATTATATTTTAAGAAAGGTATTTTTGGTAATTCGACCCTTAAAGGGCAAAAATGTCAATATTTCTAGAATGTGTTTACTGTGTCTCGAGCCATTTATCTCGCTGGATATCTAACCGAAATAGATAATTGAAGTAGGATTATGAAGAGTAATGTCTCAGTTTTGGTGACACCATATATTAAGAGAGAAGTTTTTTGGAATTCAACCCTTAAAGGCCAATCGTATCAATATTTCTGAAACGCGTTTATGTGTCATGAGCCATTTATCTCCTTTCATATCTAACTGATATAGTTAAATGAGGTATCATATTAAAGATAAAGGTCTACGCCGTCGTCACATTATATCTTAAGAAAGGTATTTTACGTAATTCGACCCTTACAGGGCAAAAATGTCAATATTTCTAAAATGGGTTTTTTGTGTCTCGAGCCATTTCTCTTCATGATATCTAACCAAAATCGATAAATGAAGTAGTGTTATGAAGAGTAATATCTCAGCTTTGGTGACAACATATATTAAGAAAGACTTTTTTTTGGAATTCAACGCTTAAAGAGAAAAAGTATCAGTTGTCCCACAACGCATTTTTTTGTCACGAGCCATTTATCTCCCTTGATATCTAAGCGATATAGGTGAATGAGGTATTCAATTAAAGATTAAGTTCTCCGCCGTGGTCACATTATATTTAAAGAAAGGAATTTTTCGTAATTTGATCCTTAAAGAGGCAAAAATATTAATATTTCTAAAAGTCGTTTTTTGTATCTCGAGCAATTTATCTCCTTGGATATCTAACCGAAATCGATAAACGAAGTAGAATTATGAAGAGTAATGTCTCAGCTTTGGTGACATTACCTATTAAGAAAGGTTTTATTTTTCTATCTGCCTCTACGGCTTTTCTTAGGTTCCACAGCCTTCGGCCGCTCTACACTGTAGTATCAGGTAAGGAAATTTGGGGACACATTTTTTTTGCACATTTTGAGGGACAACTTTGTCCCATGTAACAGAGGACTTATGTAGCCTCAACATTTAAGGTAATAGTTACTTTTTGTAAATTACCTTATTCTTCTTGTAGAAAATTATTTTGATTTCATATTGGTTGTTGTATAATTGATACGGGTACTTTGAACTTGTGTATTCGTAGGGGAATCGATGTTCCAATCTGTGGTAATCTTGTTTCTTCTAATCATAGTGATTCTATTTTTGAATGCAGATTTGTCGTCAATTTAATAATTTCTTCTGCAATGTATGGTGTGGAAGTCAAATTGTGGTGTTCCCTAACCGATGTGTATCGTGGGGCGTTTAAGATTTGTCGAAGAAATCTGTTTTGCAGTCATTGTATGTGACATAGGTTGGATTTTGATACCGTTCCCCACACCTGGCATCCGTATAAGATGTATGGGAGGTTTACCATTTTGTATATTCGCAGCTTTGTTTCAATTGTCAGAATGATGGAGCGTATTATCGGGCCCAAGTTTTGCGACAGGCCGAATCCTCCTCTTCTTCTGTTAGTTACATGTTGTTTATATCTTAACTTAGTGTCAAGTGTAATTCCCAGGAATATGGCATCAGGATATTAATTATTTTAAATCCTCTTTGCTTTCAATAAAGCCATATTATTGATGTTATTATCTCAGTCGCATATAAGTACCTCCAGCAAACCAAGATTCAATAGCGAAACAGTGAATGTATTAATGCGCATGTGACAGAAGCCAAGTTTGACGTTAGGTTGAAACGCAGCCTGGGCCAGAATGGCGATTTACACGCTATGTTACAGCATAATGCATAATGGATATAGTTTTATAATTTACGCGGTGTAACATAAGGTGTTAAATGTCTAGTTAATTTTTAATTTCATTTGTTGCATGTTGCTATCGTCATTAACTCAAGTGAACGTATGGAGATTAGAATATCAGGGTAATGAAGTTATTTTATAGAAATAACAGCTTATTTTACTGCCTGTGGTTTAAACAGCAGCCAAAATTTGAACACACCTTTAAGAATATTTGCACATGAGAGCCACCAAATCTTATATTCTTATATTATTATATCTTTAAACGAGCAATTCTTGTATATATATATATATATTTCGGATCTCGGAAACGGCTATGACGATTTGGATGAAATTTGATATTTAGATAATGTTTTGACTTTTAAGATTACCTAAATAGTTGTCTTCCGTACAAAAAAGCGAGTTTGCAAAATGCAAACAATTTTTTCACTTGATATCTCGAAAACGGCACTAGCGCCATCTCGTAGACAATTCAGGTACCAGAAAGCCTACAAATAGATTCTCTCTGATTTCAAAGAATATTTAAACGAACAGTTCTTGTATATTGGCTGAGGCGTGGAAATAGTAACACTGCAAGTTTAATTGTAAAACATTTAAAAAGGAAGATAATTAAAAATTTATGATTGGTTTTGTCACAGGTGATAAACTTCTTTGAAAATAATATTACCGGTACCAGTTATAAACTAATCACCGTTTACTTTTTGACCGTAAAAAGTGGTTGTTAGTTTGTCATTAAATACTACCACGCGAGGTATGAGAATAGTTTCAGCGGAGTGAATTGATTTAGCACTGATGATGTTCTATCATTACCGTGACGTCACAATCTGATGATGAATTCTTATAGAACGCGACGAAACATATCGAAAATAAAGAATAAATGTTCTTGATATCTCGCTTGGTTTACGAGATATAGCATGTCAAAAATCAGTTATAGGTATAGTTCCTTGTGCTTTTGGCGACGTTTCTTCTGGTCCATGCTGTATTTCAACCTAACAACAACCATTTGGAACAAAATAAAACATGAAAAGTACATTTCCAACATATCGACATAGTGCTTTTGGTAGATTCTTTTTCTGGTCCAGGTCGGATCTAATCCTAACCTCTTCACTTGAGGTATCAGAAAAATAAATTCTTTATTTTCGATTTTTCTCGACGAGTTTCATACGAATTCATCATCAAACTTGGCCATGACGAAATTTATCTTCTGGTCCAGGTCGCATTTCAACCAACCACGTCAATTTTGCGATATGATATCTCGAGAACTAAGCGAGATATATAAATTTAAAAATATTTTGTACTTTAATTTTTTCTCGTCGAGGTACATAAGAATCCATCATCAAGGGTTTTCGTAGAATGCCCTGAATTAACACAAATCTCGCAGCGTTAATCAATCCCTGACTGGCATTAAGATTTCTGTTTAACATAATAATAGCATTTTTCTTTGAAAGCAATTTATGAGGCGGTCTCGCAAATGGATCTAACGATTTGGATGAAATTTCATATGTAAATAACGTTTTGCTATTCAAGTTTTTAACACGATTTAAAAAAAAAAAAAAAAAAAAAAAGGTTGCAATTTTTGTATTTGGTTTCTCGAAAACGGCTCTAACCTCATTACGTAGAAGGTTCAGGTACCAGTAAGCCTAATGATGTTAGTGAAGTTTCTCTTTGGTTAACTGTGCACCTCAAAACGCCTAGGAAGTCTTCAAGCCTTTTACTTTAATCAAAATTTACTCGAAATCTTGGATATTAAATAGAAATCGAAAGATGCCGAGCGAAGATCGGTCACCCAGGTACTATATATTAATCGACGAAAGTCTTTCAAAATATGGGAAGTCCTGTATCAGTTATATTATTAAAAAAAAAGTACGTATTTTTACCTGTTAGATTTTTTCTAAGACATCTTTCTTTCAAAAAAAACAAAACAAAAACAAACAAAAAAACTGAATATTGTATCCACAATCATATGTAAGGAAGAAATATTGGCGTAATAATGTTTATTGTACTTCCTTTAGCGATCACGTAAGACATATTGTACCAGAGACAAACTGCTTAACTGTCTAACAAAGACAATCTATGTCTACCACATTAGTGATCTAACGCATTTCACGTCACAACTGACCTGTTACAATGTAATTAAATGCTGATTACGTTTGATTCACGTATTCCATTTATTTTAGAGTACTGCGGTACACAAAACTGAATAACAAAAGTAAAAATAAAATGGAATCCTTAGTTTTGTCAGATATTTGCGAAAGGAGTGTGCGTCTGAAAGTGCATAATGATCGGCGACACACAATTTCCCATATATAAAGGTTTTTAATTGCTTGCTCCTTGTGTTGTCATATTGTGGCGTGGATAGAATACCTCCAGGTCATCGGACTACAATCACAGCGAGGCAACCACAACACAGCCAGAACGGAGCATCGCAGTACGCGCCGAGCTGTCATCAAGATCGGGAGGGAGGGAGGGGCAGTCGAGCTGCCTCCCCACCCCACCGACAAGAGCGCCAGGCGGAGAGCGGCGCAGACGGCGCCCGGCTGCCAATGCGGGCGGACGGAGGGGGCTGCAAACGCCGCGCTGCGACAACACGACCACCATGGACGCTGTCATGAGCGTCATCTTGGCGCTTCCGCAACAAGTATCAACAGCTATCACAGCTGCACTCTCCAGCAACGTGGCCACCACCAAGCCGTAAACGAGCTGGCGTACAGCGGCCTCCACCTCACCTAACTGCGAGCGCAGTCGTCGTGGGCGGCGTGCTGCCGGTGCGGAGTCAAAGGGGCATTTCATATACCGACAACAAAAGTAACACCGAGGATGAAGACCGGCACAACGGTAAACCAGCCAGTCAGTCGGGTTCGCCCGGCTGACAAATGACAACTATGATGATGATGATGATGATGCTTGCTCCTTCCTCAAACTTCCGAAACTTACTTTGACAAGGCAATATAATATTTACCCACTCCCCCAACCTCCCTTACCCCAAGACCTCCCATAGTGTAAATAGGCCCCTCTCCAGTTATGTGTAGGTCCTGAATAACTATAAAACAGACCCTCCATTAAGCTAAGTAGAACAAGTTATTACTCATAGGTTCCCTTGTAACAATTAAAACTTACTAAACATCCTCCAATAGATTAATAGGTCCCTTGTAAATATCCTCATGTAAATATTCCCTCCAATAGTATTAGCAAATGTGTTGTGTTTTATCTCAAATGTTCATAAATTAGTCTTAGAATATCTTGATTATTAGTATTAGGATTATACCAAATTATGAAGGTGCCCTGGCTTTGAAAGGCTGACGGGTTTGCCAAACCAGTCTGACAATTGTACAAGACATGACATTACAAAAGCCATGTCCAGCCAAACCAAATATCCGACAGCAGCAGAAGGAAGATTCCTGGAGCTGTATCATCACAGTAGCAGATGCTAGCCACATGACGCTGTGTTGTGCTGTGCTCCTTCCTATGGTACATATCATGGAAGAAGCAATATATGGAGAGGAAATAACGCTAAATCCGTGAAACCTCATGAAAAAACTGCTCTCCTACTGCGCATGCGCGGCGGCCATAGGGATCCCCCCAAAACATTGGGCTGTTTGCACTGTCAGCTGCTGAGAATATTTCATTTTCTAATATTCTAAAGTTTTCAATAATGCCAAGTTGTGTTGCATATGGTTGCACAAAAAGACCAGATAGGAAACAACCTGGAATAGCGTTTCATAAGTAAGTCACATTGTAATTATCGTTCTTGAAGTATCTGATAGTTAACTGCAATATTAGGACCTATCGCTATAAATTTATTTATTGCTCTCAATAGGATGATATCGTTCTCAAATTTTTGTTGGTGTAGTGTAGTCAATTAGCATATGTTACTACTTTGCACCTGAAATGCTAGCCTTATTGTAGACCTAATTTAACCGGGTCAAGTTTACATCGTGACACAGTGAATATGGTATTCTGCAGGCTTTACTCAAGTTTCAGTTTACACTGAAAGTGTACTATGAAATTAATTGTGATAATTTGTGCTGTGTGAACTACTAAATGTGATTAAATAGACGTTGTTGCCCGAAATGTAGTTCGCGATGCATTTAATGTGTTTAGGTGTATCTACATAGTTCGATTTTGTAGCGGCAATATTAATGGAAATGTTGGTAGGTTGAAATGCGGTGTGTACCAGAAGAGAACAAACAATTTATTTATTATCAGTTGTTAGCTTCTAACTTATGAATGCACTGATTTTGTTAGCAAAATTATATAGACCACTAACAGCACAATATCTTCTAAGTAAGCTCAGAAGCTATGAGGTGTTTTGAAATGATCATTTTTTTTTTTTTAAGTTCTAATCATTGAAGTAGGCTATTTTTAAAATTTCAGATTTTGGTAACGTTTTTATTCTGGCCCAGGCCGCGTTTCAACCTAACAAGAATTAGTAAAAAATAAAATATCCAATCTGCATGTGCAGCAAAATTATCTTTTGGTACAGTCTGCATCATAACCGGCAGTTCTATCAGTACCGTGGCACCACAATCTGATGATGAATTCTTATACAACTCAACGAAACAAATCGAAAATAAAGAATAAAATTTTTTGATATCTCGCTTGGTTTTCGAGATACAGCATGTTAAAAATCAGTTATAGGTTTAGTTCCTTGTAATTATGGTGACTTTCTTTTCTTTTTTTTTTCTTTTCAGACCGTATTTCAACCTAACAACAATCACTAGGAAGAAAATAAAACACCTAAATTGCATTTCCACAGTGTAGATATGGTGGTTTCGGTGATTTTTTTTTCTGGTCCAGGCCAGATCTCACCCTAACCTCCACACATTTCTCGAGTAAGCGAAATATCAAAATAATTTATTCCTTATTTCGATTTGTCTCGTTAAGTTGCGTACGAATTTATCATCAAATTTGGATATGGCGAAAGTTTTCGTCTGGTCCAGACTGCATTTCAACCTAACCACGTTAATTTTAAGATACAATATCTCGCGAACTAAGTGAAATATCGAAAAATTTTATTCCTCATTTTTGACGTGTCTCGTCGAATTACATAACAATCCATCATTCATCAAATTGCGGTGCCACGGTTGTTTTATGGTTCCCTTGAGGTTTTTGTGCCTATTCCCCGTGTTTCTACCATGGAGGAAGGAATATGGTTTCTACGGCCAAGCAATATGGCAGCCTCCTCCCTCACTTCCCTCTACCCGGTTTCACTCCAGTCCTTCCTCCATGACTCCAGTACGTGGTGAAGGTCCCTTGCGTCGTCTCCATATATTCCTTCCTCCATGGTACATAAACGTCATTAGCTATTTTCGCAGATTTTGACTCGCACCATTAGTTATAAAAACCCCGTTCAAATTGCTGTCACAGTTTTTGCGCTGCTCCCGTTCAAATAAAGAGACCCACGCAGCTTGGTTACAGACTTATAATAGTATAGATTAAAAACAATATGAAAAAGGAGTAATTATATTACAAATGCCAACGGAGCGTTTGCTCCATTGCAACTAAAATTAATTATTTAACTAATGGTGTATTCCATCCTAATTACTATTTGAAAATAGTACATGTTGCGATTGTCTGACTCAGTATTATGCGTCATAGCAGGTGCGGATCCAGGATTTTGGAGAGGGTTGAGCGGATTTTGGTTTGGGGGGGGGGCTTGGCATGGGTGAATTTTGGTTCAGAGGGCTTGCCTTCAAAAGATTTTCGTTTTTTTTTTGGGGGGGGGGGAGGGCTTTATAGTCTCTACGGGCCTCAAATCCGTAGAGCTAAAAAAAAAAAGTCTCGAAAATTACAATGTCGGGGTGGACCTAGATACTTTTGAAGGGGGGCTTGAGCCTCCTAGCCCCCCCCCCCCCTGGATCCGCCCCTACGTCATAGCCTAGTGAGGCAGCCATTAGTTCTAGTGCTTTCGTATTCCCTCGCAATTCCTTGTCGTGGTTCGAATATCTCAGGTAATAAATTAAAATGTTAATTTCAGACAGCGCGGGGCCCGTAGGAATTGTGAAGAAGAGGCCCTAGATTTTTGCCGTACCATTTTCTACCTCCTGCTACGTGGTTAATCCGGTAATGATTAATTTATCATTCGAAAAAGAGAAACTACATGTTTCTATTAAATATTGTGGTGGCCATTTTACAACACTTTTATTTAATTCAGTTTTCTGAGGATACCCAATAATCCATTCTTATAGTAGCTATACACCTTTACAAACGGCTCATTTAGAGGAGATTTAATAACAATAACTTCATTCAGACATGGTTATAATATAGGATGATACCCGTTGTTGTTGAAAATTTCAAGTGCCCTAATGATCCTATGATTATGTTTGTCTTTACAAAATTTATCACCCATCTTATACTCATCTACACACCGCTAAACAAAGTTAAGTTTCTTGGCTTCTTTATAGACTGCTGTTTAGGTTGGAATAAGCATATACAAGTAACAGCTTCTAAGTTGTGCCAAGGGATCTATATGAGGTCTAGGATAAGCAAAGATGTATTGAGAATGGTTTATTATGCTCAAATTCATAGTCATTTATCGTATGGGGCTATACTGTGGGAACATCAGTCTTCAGCTCTAAGGTTATTCAGACTTCAGAAAAAAAGCAATGATAATCATAGATAACATTCCTTCTCGTAGTCAGTGTAAAAATATTTTTCTTCTTCTTGGAATACTGACTCTACCAGCTATATTTATCTTTCAGTGCCTAATATATATTAAGGAGAACTATGAGAAATATGAAGTGTTAGGTGTGAATAATACTTACAGTACTAGAAATAAAAGTAACATAGATTTCTTCAGATGTGGATCATGGTGTGGATACAGTTGCACTCAAAAAAACTTTCTACTTTGTAGGCCTATCGATAAAGATTTTAATGCCTTACCAATGAGAATAAGATTACTTCCAAATAAAATGTTCTGGAATGTAATATAAAAAAAAAATTACTTATTGATAATTGTTAATACAAAATTGAAGATTTTTAAGAAATAGCAGCTAATGTGATGTAAAATTGAAATATTCGTAATTCGTTGATGAATTAATTTTTTATTGTTTTTGTAATGATACAGATGTTCTCTGTAGTTTATACAAAAATACTACTTCATAAAATATAATAGTTTATAACATGGTTTATAATCGCGCAGTCATCTCTTTGGCTGCAAATCCCCTTGTTCCATGTTCATTAATCGCTAATTCGGTGTATAATAGTAGTATTGTGTGCCTTATCGGTTGAAAATGTTAACTGAATCCTTCTATTTCTTATAATATATTTAAATACGGATCATTAATTAATCAACAATGTTTTACTGAATGAAGATGTGAAGATTCCTTCGTTTCATTGTTGTTGAGCAACTGCGCATTACTGCTATTTGTGTGATATCTATAGTGGGAGAAGTAGACTTCCTAGAACTGTTTTGCCACTGTTACTGTGTATTTGGGAATTGTGATGTCGAACTGGTTGCCGTAATTAACAATTAAGAGATTTTACGAACGTTGTTTTTTATTATTATTATTTTTTTGCAGTCACTGGAAACTTCAGGTGAGTTCATAAATTTTTGAACTTCTGGTTTTATTTAATTTATCGGTTCTACCTTATTTTACCATCGAACAGTTTCGTAATCGAGTTGTTTCGCAATCATTTCTCCTACATTTGTCTACTCTACTCTTGGTATCACGTAACACCCAATCTTCCCCGATATCGGGGACTGTACCACTTTCGGAACCTACCCGAAACTGGTATTAACGTGTTAAAATTTGGATTAACTGCTTCGTTATAATGTCCTCTTCACGTTTTGCATTCTTGTTTTATGGAAAAATCCCTAAAGATTAAATTAAAAATGCCGAAATATGAGACGCTGTGCAACTGCGAAATGTTATCAGCAAATGCCATAAAAGTTATCAGTATAGGAATCGGTTTAATTCTAGATGGGGATACCGCTGCCTCGCGACTGTTAACGTGTCGTCATCGTGACGTCACGTTCACGTCCATCTAGAATTAAACCTAGGAATCATATCAACCTAAACACGATATCTATGACAAAACGAAACTGTAACGATAACTTGTATGGCATTTTTGTAGTGCTGATAACATTTCGCATTTGCACAGCACTCATATTTCAGCATTTTTAATTTAATTTCTGGCGACTTTTTCATAAAACGTGAAGAGGACATTATAACGAAGCAGTTAATCCAAATTTCACCAGGTTACTACCAGTTTCGATTAGGTTCTGAAAGTGGTGCAATCCCTGCTTCTTATTTGTGTTATCGTATTTGCCTTGGTATCTTTTTGCTGTCCACTCTGTCAATATTTCCACTTCCCTCAGGTTTTTTTTTTATCTCTCTCTATCTTTCTTTCCTTTTTATATACATATCTACATCTCAACATTTCTTATTCTGTCCAGTTTGGAACATGCTGTAATACTGTTTAAAAATGTGATGTCCATGGCATCTTATTATCCTTGTGTGGTGAATGACCCATGTCTCCCTGCAATACATTAAAATTGCCATTGCTGTAATTTTATAAATGTTTATCATATTATTTATACGGGTCTACTGGAGATGGCGATTCCTCTACAACAACATATAGTAATATCATTGGAATACTGATGTAGTCAGTCGCAAGACGTATTATTATCAAGCAGTAATTCCGTTGTAATACAGCCTGGACCATTATTTTCAAGCACAAATTATGTTGTAAAACAGCCTGGACCAGTATGAAACGGTTAAATGTACTTAGGGAATAATTTATAGTGGAGACTTGCGTTTGACCACTGCAGTATTATGATGACAACTCCTGGCGGAATCACCATCTCCAGTAATCCCATTTATACTTGATCTGAAACTCAGTGTCAAAAGTATTGAATTTTTTATTTTTATTATTATTATTTTTTTTAAAAAATTGAATGATTAATTGTGATGGAGCACATGCTCCTTTATTTTATTTTTATTATTATTTTTAAAAAAAACCCTTGTGGCTATGGTCATCTTTTCTTCCAGGCATTACTCCTAACTTTGTTTCAGAATCTACATTTTTCATCCCTCACTTACAATCACATTTGATATCTCAGGATGGTTCAGCTGATTTCTCATTATTCAGGTAGCTGAGGAATTAGATTTATTCAGTCGGCTTCTCAGTAATTAACATTTTCAGGTTAATGTACTTACTTTGGGATTTAGATAATTGTTTTAGCCCCCAATAGTAAATGGGCATTGGCTACACACCACCAGTAGATGGAAGGTACCGGTAGGTTTTTCAGTCAGATCTTTAGTCGGAGCCACCGCTCATGTCAAAGGATTTCTGTGGTTAATGGTGTGAGGGCAGCCCCTTTTATAGATTATTGTTAAGTGTTAAAGAACCTTAATAGGAGTTAGTTTTAGCAGTAGGCTTGATCTGTTTTCAGACCCTTAGAAATAACTTGTACAAAACACAAACATCTCTGTTATTAGTACAAAGAGGTGGTAATTATTCTGGGACACATCAATTTAATAAACTTCTCAAGAGTATAAAACAGTTTTCAGATAATAAATATATATTTAAAGAAAAACTGAGAGATTATCTTATCGGAAACTCCTACTCCATTCAAGAATTTGAACAAAATAAATAATTGTATTCAATATGACCTTTTGCAAAACTTAGTTACAAAAATTAATGTTTATTTTTTTTACTTTTCTTGTCTTTGGAACATATAATTTTTTATGATTATTACTCGTATTGTATGTAAGTGTATTAGCCAAGACATGTTTCACATCCCAAAGGTCTTTTTGAGCAAGGATGCATGGAACAAGATTCATAAATAAATAAATAAAATAAATTGGGTTCTGGGTAAATACCATTTGTTTGTTTCCATTTATTCTCATGGTATAACCTATGTATAAGGCTTGGCAATGGTTGGAGGTGAATTATTATAGGTGTTAGGTCGTAGTCCTGTAATGGATAAGATTTCCTTGGTTACTGAGTTGGTGTAGGTGATGGGGCAGAGTGCATTTTGCACAATTTGCAGACCCAGCCCATCGCCAGCCAACATCCATCCGACATCAAAGACACCTAACACTTCAACTTCTGTCTGCCTACTGTGCCCACACTTCTTCCTCCTCCCCCCTTCTTGACTCCTTTTTAGTGGCGATTGATGCGACCTCCTTATACACCAACATTCCCCACTGGAACAGACATTTTCTATACCCGTGCTTCCCCTCCCTCGTAACAACCTTCCCACCAGACCTTTTCTCATTCGAGGGCAAAATTTATCTTCCTATTTGTGGTACTGCCATGGACACCCATGTTGCACTCTCTTACGTAAACCTCTTCTTAGGCCTCCTGGAATAGGTGTTTCTGGATAAAGTCCACCAGAAATCCTTCTTGTGGTGAGGTGGACTCAAGGAAAACAACACCTGTTACCCTCTGAATTTCACATGGACTTATTCCCACAAGCATGCTACTTTCCTGGTTGCGGATTTATCTCCCACAAATGGCAAACTCAGTTCACCATGTCCATACCAACCTGTAACAGTACCTTCATTATGACAGTTGCCATCCTTATCTCATTAATCACTCCATCCTCTGTAGCCTTGGAATTCGTTCACACTGTGTTTAAATAACACATCCCACCAAATTTAGTTCTTAGCTAGGTTTTGAGTGTCATATCACAACACACTCAGCGAATCAACTATGCAAAACCATTTAAAACCAACTCCAGCCCTGTTTTAGTCACCCGGTACTTCACATCTCTGGAATCAATCAACCGAGCGCTTCAACGAGGTTAGCAATTTCCTTTGAGCCTGTTCTAAAATGAGGACCCCTCCTCCATAAAATCCTCCCTACCCGCATAGAAGATGCTTCAGTAGACCTCCGAACCTCAGCCAACTCCTGCCATAAACATGGGCCTCCCAATCTTACAAGACAGCCCTGAGGGTCTTTTCCATGAAACAGATCATGCCGAAAATCGTGCAACATGCACCAACCCAGTCCCCATCACAGGACTTGCCACTTGTGTATGCTTCCACCAGTCGTGTAACTCTACCAGTTGGGGTCTGTAGCAAATTCATAAGATGGGGCCCTCTCTCTCTCTTTTTTTTAAGCTCTACTACCTGCCCAGGACAGTGACAATTTGTGGACCCTTCGTCTGGGTGCGTGTGCCATTTTGCCCGTCCTGCCACCCTATTATTACACCGCTGCCCTTTACCTAATATATAAACTCACCTGTAATCATTGCCGAGCCTAGCCTAGCCTCATACATAGTATATACCACAAATTCACTGGCCATCAGAATGAATTGACACAAACAAACAGTTTTTACACAGAACCCTGAGCACCCAGTATCTTATCATGCCACCATGTATGATACCAACAATTTCAGTACTTGCTTTACTGTCCTTGCCATCAGAGTCCTCTTTGACAAAAGTAGCATCCTTGAACTGAGAAGGTGGGAACTGGCTTATCAGTATAAAATGGGCACCAGACAACTGCCAGGTCTTAATTTAAGATAGCACCAATATTCTTCCTTATTTTCCACCCATTGCCCATATCATCTATCTTATTCCCAGAGAACTATCGCTCATCAGAGCTAATATTTCAGCAGTGTGTAATATCTTTGCTGTTTTAATTTTTTTTGTATCATGTATGTTTTACTTTCATATAATGATGCAACTAAGGAAAATGGAAGCGGCTTCTAGGCGATATAAATAAGAAAAGAAAGGGAAATTAACCCACCACATACCAAAGTGGACGGATGCGATGAGAGGGAACACTTATGCTGACAAACAACTACACAATTTTCGTCATCTGCCTTGTTCACATGTAGAAAAACGGGCCATTAGGTGCTGAACGTGTGTACACAACGAACGTTACCTAATGACTTTCATATAAAGGATAGAAGATATTTTCTGCTGACCTCTTCTACATTTTTGTGTCTGGTTTGCATGATTTGGTTCATAATTTTTGGTTTTGCAATTTTCAACTCCTATCCACACCTGCCCTGTTGATTTTCCCCTGCAATGAACTGCCAGCCTACGTATTGCACATTCAGTTTGCCGTTTTCTTTAAGGCAGCTACATCATTACATTGTTGAAGAAGGGTTATGAGTCCAAAAATTTCATTGCTCTACATGTATACATGTTTTTCCACATATCCATGCAGCAGCAATCTCCTACTTTGGTAAGCAACCGTCGAGTCAAGTGCCGCCATTTCTGTGTATTTTATTTAAAGTGTTGTAATTAGATTTTATCTTTGAATAATTTCTGTCATCGCAGAGTAGCAGCTAGTTGATCTCCAGCAACCGTCAAGTCAAGTGCCGCCATTTCTGTGTATTTTATTTAAAGTGTTAGTTAGAACTTATCTTTGAATATCTTCTATCATCGCAGAGCAGCAGCTAGTTGGTCCCCAGAAACCATCGTGACTAGTGCCGCCATCTGTGTACTTAATTTAAAGTGGTGATAGCTTTTGCTTTATTTGCGTTAATTGAATTGCTGCAGCGTGCTGTAATCGTGATCGCCTTTAATTACTTTCTTTTTCTATAGGAGAGTACCTATATAGAGCTTTTCGTCTTTTATTTATTACAGCGATTGGTTAACACTGTTTATCAGTATGTCCTATTAACTACTTAGTGCAGTATCTGTCGTCTGGTCTAAATTTATCTCCTCAGTTAGGTTTTATTTAGGTCGTGCCTAGCGATTGTTAGTAAGTTGTGAACAGTTTATTTGGATCACTCGGTTAGTTCATCTTTCATCCTGTCCTTAGTTTTTGTTTTCAAAGTAATATGTGTGAACCCGTGGGCTGAAGTGGCTGATCTTTGTGCTCAGCTTGCAGCTTTGCAAATGAAAGTTACATGGCTGGAAGCTGCCGTAGGTGACTGCAGCAGATGTAGAAGGGGTGACCCTGATGAAACTAGTGTTCTTCACAGGTTCTCCCCTACCAAATATCGTATCTGCAGTCCAGGCTGAGACTTTGTAGTCTGTGCGGCAGTCACCTGACGGTGCCTGGCGCGTGGTTTCCGGACGTCGACGCCACATGCGGGAGCAGTCGTACAAGTCTGAATCCCAGGAGGGCAAGCTTGTACCACTGTCCTTAGGTTTGATGTGTTGTCTGGGTCTGATTCAGTTCCACAATCGTCAAACTGCGAGTTGCCAGCCTCCCCCCCCCCCCCCCCGCCCGCTATAGGTCAGGGATGAAGTCCTGTGTCCATTCATTGTGCATTCCGGGAGGTCTGATCCAAGTTGTGGAACACGCCATCCCGGATGTCATTGAACGGATGAGGTGTAGCCAGATTGTAGCTCATGTCAGCACAAATGATGCTTGCCGCCTTGGGTCGGAGCGTATCATCTCTTCCTTCCGGTGGCTTGTTCATAGGGTGAGCTCTGTGGTTGATGACCGCAAGATTTTGGCTGAGTTAACTATCTGCAACATTGTCGATAGAACCGACTGTGCTCCTCTGGTTCAGAGCCGAGTCAAGGGTCTGAACCAGAGGCTGCAGATTCCTAGATCTTCGCCCTGGGGTCAAGTCGTCTAGGGTTCCCTTGGATAGATCAGGTGTGCACTACACACGTGAATCGGCTACACGGGTGGCAGGGGCCGTGTGGAGTGCATTGGGGGATTTTTTAAGGTGAGGGAGGAAGACCCGAAACTGGTATTACAGTTACGGGCAGCCCAGTTAAATTCAGCACCATATGTTAGGAGTAGTGTAAATCAATCTCGACCGTTAAAAGTACTCATTATTAACTGTAGAAGTGTTTGTAATAAGCAGCCTGAGATTGAAAGCATTATTAGTAGCATAGAAGCAGATATTGTATTAGGTACTGAAAGCTGGTTAAAACCGGATATAAGTTCAGTAGAAATTTTTAACAATAGCATGAATGTTTTCCGTAAGGATAGGTTACCTTCAAATGGAGGTGGTGTATTTATAGCTGTTAGTAAACACCTGTCGCGTAATGAAATAAATATCAATAAGGTCTGTGACCCAAGAAATTTTAGTCGTATGTAAAAAAAGTAAGTGGTTGTGACAAAAGTATGCCAGTTCTACTACAAGACGGTCAGGAAGTTGATGACAGCCATTACAAGGCTACTGTATTTAACACCGAATTTAAAAATTCTTTCACTGATGAAAACATGGAAAACATTCCCATTTTTCCATGGCATGTAGAATTTGAGATGGCTCCAGTACAAATTGATTGTGTAGGTATCATAAAGCAATTAAAGCTCCTGAAGTGGGGAAAAGTGCCGGGTCCCGATGGTATACCAGTGATAGTATTTTCGGAATACGCTGAAGAAATAGAACCTTTTCTGTCAGATATATTTCGTAAATCTTTAGAAGAAAGAAAAGTACCTTCTGACTTGAACATAGCGTAGGTGATTCCCGTTTTCAAGAAAAGAGATAGGAACGATCCTAGGCATTATCGACCCATATCTCTAACATCTGTTTGCAGTAGAATTCTGGAGCATGTCATATGCTCTAACGTTATGAAGTTTCTAGATGAAAACGAGTTACTTACAGCATACCAACACGGATTTCGGAAGAACCGATCATGTGAAACGCAACTGGCTCTTATTTTCGCATGAGGTAATGAAAGTTATTGATGCAGGATCCCAAGTTGATCCTATTTTCTTGGATTTTCAGAAAACTTTTGACTCTGTACCACACAACTAACTTTTAGCGAAGATTCGAGCATACAGTTTAGCTGATCAGATTGGCGAATTGATACACAGATTTTCTAACTGGTCTGTCACAGTATGTTGTTGTTGGTGGGGAAGCCTCTTAAAAGCTAGTTGTTACTTGGGGCCTTCCTCAAGGAAGTGTAATAGGACCACTTCTTTTCTTAATTTTTATAAACTATCTCTGTGACAACTTTAATTGCAGGATGCGATTTTTTTGCTGATGATGCACTTCTTTATAGGGAAGTGATGTGCTTTGACGATTGCTTAGAAATTCAGCGTGATCTGGATGTTATTTCAGAATGGTGCCGTAAATGGCAGCTTACACTTAATTGCAAAAAGTGCAAGGCAATGCAAATAAGTAATAAAAAGACCCCATTTGCTTACGAGTACAAAGTTAACAATTCAGTTGTTGACATTGTGGGTTCCCTGAAGTATCTAGGCATGAAATGGGACTTGCACATAACTTCCGTCGTAGGCAAAGCTAATTTTAAACTACGATTTATAGGTCGAATTTTGAGAGGTTGTAATGCTCATACAAAGGAAAAAGCGTACAAAACACTAGTGCGTCTGCATTTGGAATACTGTTGTGGAATTTGGGATCCGTATCGCAAGGGATCGATTGACATGTTAGAAAGTACAGAGGAGAGCCGCTCGATTTGTCACTGCTAGTTACAGTCCTTACGTAAGTGTCACAGAGCTGATACGCGGGTTGTGCTGGGATTGTTTGGCAGACAGATGACGTCGTTTTCATTTGAATTTGTTGGAGAATATGCGAAAATCTTTAATTTACGAGTGCAACAAAATACTTCTTCCGCCAACCTATTTAGGTCGCAATGACGGGAGGGATAAGATTCGAGAAATAAGATGCCTTACTGATACATTTATGTATTTCTTCTTTCCTCATTCTGTTCGGGATTGGAATGCACTGAATTAGGATTGGTGCTTAGCACCCTTTGCCACCCACAGCATTTGTGATTTGCAGAGTATAGATGTAGATGTAGATCTTTCAGCTTTTTCCTGATCATCCATTGTACCATAGCACATAAGCTCTGAAGTCAGACAACAGTTTTGGAATGATATATTTTGGCATTATTCGAAATACTTCTTGTTGTAACAATTTCACGACAGCTGGTGTATGCCGTGTTAAGTTTGGCACATCTATAAAAAATGGAGGTTCCATCTCTACCATTGGGTTAGACCTATTCACCAAGGTATTGGAATCAATCTACTTTTCCGGTCTTGCCGTGGTTGGTCCTCAAAGGGGCTTTACTGGGATGCCGACTCTCTTTGGTCTTTTCATACAATATCTGCAGTCCTGTCTTCACCACTATCTCATGTAGGATTTGAACAGCAATGGCAGCATCCTTAAAGTCATTGGTTAGGATTGTGATGTCATTGATGAAAGATAGGCTCGTGGTTTCGATCTTACATGTTCCATACCATTCGTGACTGGTTTTATTCCGATATTGTTCAGTGCAAGTTCCGAGGTCCTGATAACTTTGTCAAGCACCAGATTGAACAGAAAGGATGAGAGGCTATCTCCTTGACTCCCGCCAGTTGCGATCTTGAAACTCCGTAGCAGTACTCCATTGAATTTCGCCTTGGAAGAGGTGACCGTGAGAATTTTCTCGATGAAGCTGTGTGTGTGTGTGTGTGTGTGTGTGTGTGTGTGTGTGTGTGTTATAATCCACACCACATTCATGCAGCACTGCAAAGAGTGTCTTGCAGTCAATCGAATCATAAGCCTTCTTGATGTCCATTAACACTAAGGTGACATTCATACTTCTCATAATGAGAATGGTTTTTAGATTGAAGATCTGCTCGCTGCAAGAGTGTCCTCACCGAAATCTTGCATGGTATTCACCAGTTGTGTGACCTCATTGATTCCCCACATTGTCCTGTGAAATCTTTTACTAATATAGATGAAGTTTTTTTTTTTTTTTTTTTTAATAGTCTTAGGCTTTGTAATAATAATTTTTATATATGCTTATTTTAGTATTATTTTTGTTACCTTCACAAAACCTGTTAAGCGAACAGTTAACATTTGGGCCTGACATAAGGGAGGGTCCAGGTACAAGGCCTGGTTTGTCAATCTGGATTTTGGTTTTTAATGGTTTCTAAATTTACCCTTTTAAAAATGCTTTGGGCAAATTCCTTGTCTTTCCAATTACAGAGGAATTCTGTAGGAATGCTAATGTCCATAATTTTGTCTTAAAGTTGTGGTGCTTTCTCCTCACTGATCCTTTTACTTGCTATTTCTAATTCTTACCCCATTCCTCAACAATATGCTGTATACATTTCCACATTCATTTCACCCTTTGGGTACTACAGATACTTTTCAATACTATTAGCCTGATGGATGAGCAATGACTCAAGGAGAGTACTGACAGCTTTTGTAGCAAAATTTCCTACTTCTGTGGTGCATTTTCTCATAAGCCACTCCAGAATATGCACAGCTTTAAATCTTTCCCTACCATCTCTCCATCCCTTGTGTTCTGCCCAACTGAACTTAGCACTATCTGATATAACCCAGATGTCTACATTTTATGATTTCTTCCAGCAATTACAAACCCATCAACAGATAACAATGCAAATTATGTTTTACAAAGCAATGAGACGTATGGCTGTTAGGTATGCCCCACAATCCATATGGACCAATGGGTACGACTTAGATGATCCACGTCATATGTCACGTTCATCTTTTGCAGAATTTGTATTGTGCTTAACACTATGTAAAACACAACTAAATACAATTTTCCTCTTGAGGACCCCAACAAACTTTCTCTCATATCATTACTCAGTTCATATAGGATTACAATACTTTTAATACCCGACAGTTAATCTTCTTCAGCTAGGTTGGGATGACTAAATTCTTCCATAAGGCACCAATTTTATCGCAACAGTTTCATTCCATTCAAGATGTCGCTATCCTTAAATTACTCTTTTTAGTCCTCTGCACTCTGTACGTACCTCTCTTTTCTTCAACTTTTGTCTTGTATCAACTTCCATCAACACCATTCTCTCCTAGCTGAACCATCAAACTTAGTTCTTCTTAACCCACGCATCTTTGCTCGTTTATCTGTATCCTGAATCTGTCTCTCGACTTGTCGTGGCTTCTTTATTTTTTAAAAAATCTGCTTAGCGTGTATCTAACAGCGAGGTCTTTAGAGACGGGAAAGGATGGGGGGGGGGGCAAGGAATGGGAAGAAATTCGGCCATGGCCTTTTGAAGGAAGCATCCCGGCATTTGCCTGGAGTGATTATGGAAACCGTGGAAAACCCAAATCTGGATGCCCGGATGGGGATTCGAACTGCCATTCTCCCGAATGCGAGGCCAGAACGCTAGCCGTTTCACCACCACGCTCGGTATGGCCTCTTCATAATAATTCACGTGATCCTTTATAGTCTCTTTCTGCATCCTGTTCTCTTCATTTACTCTTCCTCTTTATTTTCATCTTCATATTGTTCTCCCAACTCTTCCTTATCAGAATCATCTTCCTTTTGAACCAACATCTTAGATATTGGTTCGCTTTCTTTCTTCATCTTAAAATATAAGTTTTTATCGACTGGAAATGTGTTAATATCTTTTTCTTTGATTTCATCGTGTTCTATTAACTTCATTTCATCTCCTTCCTCTTTAATTGCTTTTCTTGACAAATTGGTTTCTGATAATATACGACGGTTGGAACTTAAATAGTGGCAACTTTTTATTCACAACCAATACAAAAGCGTTACATGTTTGCACCTGTTACTGTCCTTCAAAGTAGTTGCCAACATTGTGTAGAATCCGTTGCCAGCGATGTGTAAGGCATAGTATACTGTTAGCAGAGCCTGTTCTGTTGATTGTGCGAATGGAGCAGTCTACTGCCTGTTGAATCTCTGGAACAGTTCTGAAGTGAATGCCACGAAGTGGTTCCTTCATCTTCAGAATCAATCAAAGTCACAAGGACTTAAGTCCAGGGAGTATGGTGGATGGTGCAGTACTTCCCAGTCCCATCAACCGAACAGAGAAGCCACAGCTTGCGCTGTATGTGCCCACGCAATGTTGTGCAAAATGATGGGTGGGTTGCCGCTTTTTTCGCAAAGCAGGTCGCGGGTGATGCTCCAAAAATGAACCGTAATACTGTGCTTTGACAGTCTGCCGTGGAGAAACGTAATGCGTTAGGATAACACCATCACAGTTGTACATGAGAATCATCCTAACTTTCACCATACCGAGGCCCTGAAGCACTTTCAACTTTCGTTGCGACCCATAATAACGCCATTTGTTGGATTGGCATTTCAGTTTTGGCTCATATGATGTGGCCTAAGTCTCATCCAGTGTTACGATACAGCGTAAGAAAGCCTCTCCTTCATGCTCATAACGTTTTAAGTGCGCCTGAGCAGCATTGTAACGCATCCATTTCTGCATTTCCGTCAATTCATGCGGAACCCATCGTGATGCAATTTTTCACATGCCCAGGCATTCCTTCAGGATGCGAAGCACAGTCGTATGCGCTAATCTGATTTTGTAGGCAAGCTCACGAATTGTCTGGCGTCAATCACTGTCCACTAACGCAGCAACAGTATGCACTTCTTCTTCAGACACGCTTGGACGACCTGCCCGATCCATGTCTGCCACCGTTTGCCGACCTTCGTTGAAGGCTTTTACCCAACGTGCCACTGTTCTGTATGGCATGCCGATTCCCCGCACGCCTCTTGAAGACCTAGATGACACTGTTGTGCTGTACGACTTCTGGCACATTCAATCTTGATCCAACTCCATTGTTCCTGTTTCTGAAACACAGTGACACCGTTACGTTAGACCACTCACTTACAAGTGACTGCGTTTCCCTTAATTGTGCGCACGCCGGGGACGGGCGAGTCCATTTGCTCGGAGGTAAGGTAGCTATGTCAACAACATGTGCTATCAGCAACAATAGTAGATTCCATTCCATAGTGTCTCCACAGCAGTGTTGCCACTATTTAAGTTCCAACCCTCGTATCTTGCCTTTTCTCTATATTCTCCATCTTCTTTAGATTTTTCCAGTATTAGTTCACCCCATGCTCCCTAGACAACATATCATTCTTCATCATCATAGCTTTTCTTTATAGGCCTACCTTTCTTTACACACTCAACATCATTGTGCCTCATAAAATCAAAACACTTCCACCATTCCAGTGGTTTATCTTCCATATACTGTTCCATTCCCTCGACATGTTGAGTAGGTCATTTTTTCTCCAAAATTGGTTGCTTTCTTTGGCATCTCATTTTCTTCACTATGCCTATTGTTGCACATAATTTTTATGTATTTCTTCTCTGCATCTTCCCTACATGTTCTGTTGTTTTCAATTGGTCCAATTTTCCTGTTACCCGAAATCAATCAGATCACCCCCCACTCGGGGTCTTAGTTTTTAATAGGTTTCTCCTTTCGCCTTGAAAATTCCGTACTTATGGATTCCTTTGGTCTTTCCTCTTAGAATCATAATTTAGTTCCTCAAACCATTTTCCCTTACTGTAATTATTATTGTTCCATCTTCCATCATCTCAGTATAACTTTTCACATCGGTTATCATTGACACTTGGAGACCACTCCTTATTGCTGCTTACTTCAACACTTCCTCCATTCCTCTTTACTCCATTACTTTCTCTCCACATATCTAGACTTTTTACAACACATAAAAATTCTTCTATACTATTCAGTTTCAATGCTACCAACTTATCCTGGACATCCCATAGCAGTTTCCTCACTAATATATTGATTCATTCTTCTTCATCGATACTCGACAATAAATATTCCAAATCCTTCAAATTCTTCTCACAGTATTCTACCCAGCTTCCATTTTGTCTGTGATTTGGTCTGCTGTCTCTGAATTTATCCTCTATTCTTTGAATTTCTTTTGACCAGTATTTACTTAAAAATAATTCCTCAAATTCAAAAATACTTCATACTTTTGCTGTTTATTTCACATGCCCACTCACATGCTTCTCTGTTTAGATGATTTTTCACACGTTTCACTTTCATAAAACTCGTCCAATTATAAGGTAGTTCATTCCTATGTTTTAATGAAAACAATGGGATACACATTACCATTTGGTTCGAAGTCAGGTAATAACAACAAAGCTTCACTTGGTGCATGCCCCATATAAGATATTGCATCTGGAATAATCCACTGGATCCCTTCTTTTCTAAAACAATGCCTGTTATCATTTCAGTTTTGTAAGGAAATTGCTGTTTCACATCCCTTATTCCAACTTCATACTCAGCCTACTATTTTCTTCCACTACACAGTTTAATTTATCCACTAGCATTCTTAGCAACTGTTCAGAATTAAAAATTCTCCATTTCTACTGCCTCAATGAGGTTTGAAGTCTCTATAGGTGATTCAATAAATTGTCTTCCCATATTTTATCCATCTCGCCTTCCCCCATAGACTGATCATTATCAATATCTGTCATAATGTTAACAATTTTTTTAATCATTATCTATTAATTAAAAACCAAATTCATTATTTCTTAAATAATAGCTATTGCTTAATAACTACACTTTTATATTACATGTTTTAATATCATTGTGCTAGTGATTTACTATTGGAGTGAATGAGAAAGTGATTTGCTGGGTAAAAGAATTTTTAAAAGATATAAAACAAAAAGTTAGGGTAGGAAATGCAATATCAAAAGAAGTGGAAATTGAAATGGGAGTGCCGCAGCGTAGTATATTGGGACAATTGCTATTCAGTATTCTAATGAATAATTGTGTTGGTGGTTTCCTATCTGAAATTAGATTGTTTGCAGATGACATAATGTTATATACAAGGATCAAAATGGTAGTGGCCTGTAAACAGCTGCAGGGTGATCTGGACAGGATTCTAGTTGGGTTGGTAAACATGGGATGAAGATAAATGCAAAGAAGAGTCAGCTTATCAGATACACAGGTAAAAAAACTAGAGGTTGATTATGATTTTAAGGTGGGGAAAGAATTACTTATTGAAAACTAGAAATGCAAATATCTTGGCATTAAATTTGATTAAAAGCTTAAATGGGCAGGACACATTGGACAGGTAGTAGGAAAAGGTTTCAAAATTCTGCACTTGTGAAGAGGGAATGTAAAGGAATTGGGTTACAGAACTTTGGTCAGACCATTGCTTGAACATGGCAGTGTAGTATGGGGTCCACATTTTTGAGTATCGAATACAGGAGTTGGAGAGGGTGCAAAAAAAGGGCTGCTAGATTTGTTTCTGGAAATTGCCATAGAACACAATCAGTAACAGATATGATGAAAGAGCTGGAATGGGATTCATTTGAAGACAGGAGGAGTGTACAAAGTGTATATGGTGACGAGACATGAAATTATATTGGTGTAACAATTAAAACAGATGAAAGCAGGAGGGTGAGAAGAACACACAAAAAATACAAAAACAAACAAATTGCACATTATTTCGGCATGAGCCTTAATCATGTGACAGACGAGACATATGGCAGGGGGAAAGATGTGGTCACATCCCGATCCGCCACATGAATGAAACAAAGGTGGAAACACGGGGTGGGGGGATAAGGTTGACCAGCGATAAAAGTGGAACAAAGTAATCTTTGTGTAGTATAATTCAAAAATTATAATTTTATTTACATCAGTTTTAGGCGAAAATAAATTGAGGTAGAAATGTATATATATAAATGTAATTTGAATAAATGAAATATACATATATTAGTAACTGAGTGTAAAATGAAATCAAAGATAGTGACAGGTTTAACCAAATTTTGTGTCTGGTGTCAAGGATATAGCCTAAACCTACTGACTTTGTCGTATATACAGTGTGTTTTAAATTTTCCTATTTCGTAATATGTTGTAAGTATTTTAATGCATTCCTATTACGCTAAACAAATAAATATTAGCTACAAAAGTGTGGTTTCTACTTTTCATTATATTACAAGCATTCAACCTCACTATTCATCGTATTTTATTCGTAAAATTTTCACATGGGCCATCTAGTAATTCTTAATGCACTTCTATGTTTTTCGCTTGATTATTACTTTCCTCTCTTGCTTTGCACCCTTTTTACACCCCATAAACTTTCATTATAATCTATTATGTCCAGTATATCAGCTTTTATAATGGCTTATTGTCGTTAATTGACTTATTACTTCACTGGAAAAAAAACAAAACAGATTTTTGGAGGTTTCTGTTTTATTTAATTTTATGACCATTTATCTGTCCTGTCACGGTTGCTACTTTATAACCTACCCTTTCGGCGTATTCCTGGCATATGGGCATCTTCTATATAGATTCGTATTGAGTTGCCGAACCGGTAATTTACTGGGTGGCTCGGTGCAGTTTTCCTCAAGCGAGGTTACGTTGTTTGTCAGTGTAACTTTGTCTGTTGCTGGGTAAAGTTTGCCCCACATAGTGAACGAAGTGCTGTGAGCCTACAGCATTAACTTTAAATATTTATAATTGTGAATAATTTTGTGACATTCTTTGTGCTTCTGGTAGTTTCTCATCAATGTAAATTTATATCCATATTCCACTATGTCCAGTGGAATATATGGGGAAGGAGGGGGTTAGCCCAGACTTTTCACTGGGTGATGAGACAGTGAATAACCAAGAAGTTAGCCTTGCGGCCGGAGATGTCCTCCTCGCAGCAAATCAGCCTGTAGATGTCCCAGCAATCATGGACATTGCAGATGATGATATATCGGAAGTAGACAACACCACATGAATTACTAGAAAACAAATTTGTGAAACTACATTTGAAGCAGCGGAGAAAATATTTTAGTTGAAGATGATGCCACCCCGACCGTGGAAGCCTCGGAGACTGCAATTCTTTCTCCTGATATTGAAGTCCCTCGACAAGCATTGGCCAAGCAGATGGAGCCAACACCACCTATGAGTAAGCAACCAGTTTTTCCAAGACCAGTAAATCATTACAAACTATCTGATCCAGGTCCTTATTATGTGTACCAGTTGTGTAAATATGAAACCGGAATTTTTTGATCAAAAATACACGTTCATTGCATAAAAATGGTACGACATACCTTATTCAAAATATTGTCCATTGCAAGATATACATTTTCCCCATCTCTATGGTAATTTATGAATGCCACGCCAAAAAAAATTATCTTTTGATGCAAACCAGTCATCAAGCCATTTTCGTAAGAAGTGAAGCACTGCTCAACGAGTGCGTGTCCCATCGATGCAAAGAGATAGTAATCCCACGGAGCTAGGTCAGGTGAGTAAGCTGCATGCGTCAGTATCTCCCAACTAAGCGACTCAATCATTTCCTTGACTGGTTTTGATGTGTGTGATGGTGCGTTGTCGTGAAGCAAAATCATTTTGTGTTGTCTTTTCTGGCATTCTGGTCGTTTTTCCTGCAATGCTTGGTTCAAATTGATCATTTGCTGTTGATAACATTCACTATTAACAGTTTCACCAGGTTTTAGAAGCTCGTAATAGATCACACCACTTTGATCCCACCAAACACAGAGCATTCTTTCCATAGCGATTTGGCCTTGAAACTGACGTTGACGCTTTACCTGTCAGCGCGATCTGGATGTTATTTTGGCTTGGTGCGCTGAGTGGCAACTTACTCTAAATTGTAAAAAGTGCAAGACAATGAGCATAACTAACAAAAAGAATCCGATTGTTCAGAAATACGAGGTAAACAGTTCAGTTATTGATATGGTCAATTCTATGAAATATTTGGGAGTAACCGTACAAAGGAACATGAAATGGGACATACACATTAATTCGTTAGTAGGTAGAGCAAATTCTAGGCTGCGATTCATAGGTCGAATCTTGAAAAATTGTAATGAACAAACAAAGGAGATAGCGTACAAATCTCTTGTGCGTCCACATTTGGATTATTGTTGTGCCATTTGGGACCCGTTTCGTAAGGGATTGATCGAAAGTATAGAGAAAGTACAGAGAAGAGCCGCTCGATTCGTGACCGCTTGCTACAGTCCTTTTGAAAGCGTCACAGAACTGATTAGTAGATTAGGTTGGGAGTCTCTGGTAGATAGACTACACACGTTTCGTTTAAACTTATTGGAAAACATGCGTACTCCCACTTTCACTTTTGAGTGTAGTGAAATACTTCTTCCACCAACCTATTTGAGTCGGAAGGACAGGAAAGATAAAATTAGAGAAATAAGGTGCCAGACTGATTCTTATATGAATTCTTTTTTCCCTCGTACCATTAGGGATTGGGATGCACAGCAAAGAGATTAGCTTTGGTGCTGAGCACCCTCTGCCACCAACAATTTTGTGAATTGCAGAGTATATATGTAGATGTATACCCATGATTTTTTACGCTTAGGGTTCTCGAAATATATCCACTTTTCATCACCAGTCACAATTCTATGGAGAAATGATTTTCTTTTATATTTGGCGAGCAGCATTTCACAAGTGGTTTTTCTGTTTTCTTGCTGTCTGTCAGTCAGTTCATGTGGAAGCCATTTTCCCATCTTCTGGATTTTTCCCATCGCTTTTAAACGTATGGAAACAGCTTCCCGTGTTACATTCAGCTGTTCTCCAAGTTGTTGTTCAGTTTGAGCATCATGCTCATCCAACAATGCTTGCAACTCAGTCTTCAAACTTCTTCGGAGGTCTTCCACGGTCTTCATTGCTGGTGTCAAAATCTCCACTTTTGAATTTTTAAACCACTCTAAACACTGTGTTTTACCGAGAGCGCGCTCACCGCAAGCTTCAACAAGCATTCGATGTGATTCTGCAGCAGTTTTCTTTAAATAAAAACAGAAAATCAACGATGTCCGCAAATCGTAGTTTGTGGGCACAAAAGTTGATATCTTCAACAGCGATGAAAAATGCACTGTCGTACGAAACTTGTATTGTCGGGTGTTGAAAATCACAGTCGGCTGTTGACAAAAGAAACTGGCGACAATTACGTGATCTGGGCGGTAACTGCTTTGATAGCTACAGCCATCTATCGGCAAATTCCGGTTTCATATTTACACACCTGGTATGTTGAGAGTAGAGATTGTAACCTAGGTAATTTACACCCAGTGAGTATTGGTAGGTTTGTACATATCAATATCCTGGAAATAAAAGGCCATATTGTAAACATCGCTTCTGCAGGGAAGAATAGAATTAAAATTGAAGTAGACAGCCCTTTGGTTGCTAATAAGTTAATTCAGTCTGCTTTATTTATAAGGAGAAATTTAGAAGCTTACATTCCTACGTTTCTAGTTAAAAAGCAGGGTGAGGAGTAGACGTGAGCTTAAAGGAAGCAGAGGTTATGGCCGATATTGAATCTTCAGTTAACGTAACTAATGTTAAAAGACTAACCAAGCGTATGGTATGAGATAATCCATCATCAACTGTGAAACTACAAATATGTATACTAACTTCTGACAGTCAACAAGTCCTTCAATTTGTATACTTATACGGCATGAGATCTGAAGTTAGCCCTTATGTTCCATCTGTCAAACAATGTTATAAATGCCTTCGATTCAATCATATTAGTTCACAGTGTAGAAGTAGCCAGCGTTGAGGTAGATGTGGAGGTTCTCACTCTCTTCAGCAGTGTCAACCCAATGAAACAATTTGTGTAAACTGTACAGGTCAGCATGTGGCTACAGATCGGACCTGTCCAGAGTATTTGTTCAGGCAATGGGTCCACGAACAGGCTACTATACATAACATTCCCTTTAAAGATGCTGCAGGTCTACTGAAGAAAAGGTCTTATGCAAATTCCGTATCTAAAACTTCTTCCAGTCATCCTCCACAATCAAATTCCCCTCCTCCGGTAAAAAATATGATGGAATTCCCTCCACTGTATGAAGGAAATATGTCTGTAGATGGAAGTATAGAACATCAGCACAGACGCTTTCCAAGTATCAGAACTCTAAAACCCTTAGAACCTCTTGTGAATGTTCTGCAGACTAATCAAACAACACCCTCACGCTGGATAAGTATAGAGAGAGGAACTAATGGTCAGAGGCAACTGTCAAATATTAGACAACCCTCTTCATCTCACAGATACCAGGCTACCGATATGAAATTGATCCTCGTGGTTTGCTGGGGAAAAATATTCTCAACAATCCTTACCCTCCTCGGCCTCATAGTGAGGATAAAGGTAAAAATCAAATTGGGGACTCCACCATAGACAAGATTATTAGCCTCATTCTGCTTGTTGTGGACAGCTCACGGTCAAATGAAAACCCAGATCCTGACAAAATAAGAAAATTGTTATTTAAAATTCTTTCCTCATTGTAACAGCCCTCATACCTGAATTTTGAATAGTATTGTACTGTATGAAGTATTTGTAGTGAGCTAAAGTTTGCTTGAATATTATCTGGTATGTTTGTTTTGTAATTTCTTGTAAATTGGTGTATATAGACTTTGTTTTATGAAAGAAAATTATTTAAAGTCCATTTAATACGTTTAACAACCGAATGGTGCAAGAGAATTTCTTAAATGTTTGTAATTCCATGTATTAATGTAAGTTAAAATGTCTACAGGACAATTTTCTACAGTTTGAAAGGATTTCTGTAAATAATTTTGTATTTAAGTATCTCTAATTACCATTTCTGATCATTTTGTAATGTTGTTAAGTAATTTTGTATTAATTCAGATTGTTTTTAATATGTTTGATTGTTTGAGTGATTCTTAATGATCAAGAAATATTGGGCGGATGCCTTTGAAGAATTCTCGTATTTTCGATAGAGACTATATAAACAGATCGGCTGGACAGAGCAGTTAGTTGACATCATTCAGTATTCAGTGTTACAGAGAGTTTCATTCATTCATCCAGTTAGTTCACAGAGATTATCTTTGCGACTGTTCAGAAGTGCATCTCTGTATTGTATCTATGCATGTGAATATCGCTGACTTTGTTTTGAAAACAATAAACAACTCTTCAACATAACCTTTTTGGTGGACTTTTTAATTAATCAATATATATAAATTAAACCACCGAAGAACCTAATATCATCCAATGACGTTTAAAATTCTACAGTGGAATGCTCGGTCTGCAATAGCTAATAGAGAATGCCTTTTAAAAGAACTGTCTGATTGGGACATATCTGTAGTCGCTATTAGTGAAACATGGTTCAAGCCTCATATTCCCACTCATTTCAGGGGATACAATGTAATGAGGAATGACAGAGATATTGATAAGAGCAAAAATCTGTTCTCAGCAAATCCAGTTAAATTCGGAAGTAAAAGAACTCCAGGCAGCAGCAGCTGAAATTAAAAACCCCATGGGTACATTTTCTATAATGTCTTTATATAAACCCCCAAGAATTAAAATCAGTAAAAATTAATGGAATCACTTGTGTTCTTCTTTTCGTTCCCCCTTTCTGATCTGCAAAGATTTTAATTCACATCATTCTGCGTGGGGTAACGAAATTGCAGATGCTGACGGTCGCTCATTGTTGAATTCTATAGAAGATAACTCTCTTATAATACTAAATGATGGCTTCCCTACGATGATCCCAGCTCCTTTGAGACGCCCATCTGCAATGAATGTGTCGATAGCGTCACCCAGTTTCCACAAAATAGATAATTGGGAGATTAAAGTTATTCACTGGATTCACACCATTTCCCAATACACATAAGTGTTGGTATTGAAACAAGATTGCCAAAAACATACTATTCAATGGAAAATCCAGGAAGCCTCTTGGTCAACTTATTGCTCTTTTATTTCAAAGGAACTAGACAAGCTGGACCCTAATTTGAGTGTAAGGGAAAAATATGATGCTCTGATCTCATCAATCAATAAAGCCGCTGTCAAGTCAATCCCTCACCGTAAAACAGCTGTTTTCTGTGAAAAACCTAAAGTTTTTTGGTGAATACAGAGTGTTCGAAAGCAGTAGCGAAACACAGGCTAGCCCTGAATAGATATCGGAAAGAGCAGACTCTTGAACGATTCCTGGAGTTTAAACGTGAGGACGCTCGGACAGAAAAGTTTTTAAAGCATCGAAAAAAGGAGGAATGGGTAAAATATTGCAACAGCCTAAATAAAAACTCCAGTCTTTCCGATGTTTGGAAAAAAGTCAGGTGTAGTTGTACTTTGACACTGATCCAGTATGGCTGGAAGACTTCGTTGACAGAATAACACCATCCTCTTGTTTGAACGCTCCTTGGAAATGTCCTGAAGCTGAAGATTACTCACACCCTATCATGACACCCTTCACCATGCTGGAATTAAAAAACGTACTCGGAACATCCCCAGGAATAGACAACATCCATTATGCAATGCCAAAAATCTCCCTTCAAAAGCACTGGATTTACTTCTTTGCATTTTTAATGAAATTTAGACAAGGAATTGCTTAATGGAAGAATGGACAACCCAGTTAATACTCCCAGTTTTAAAATCTGGTAAAAATCCTTTACACCATTCTTCATATAGACCAATCGCTTTATCGTCATGTGTGGGGAAGACCCTCGAGAAACTTGTTAAGAATCGTCTCAAATGGTGGCTGGAAGCTAATGACTTGATGCCTCAGTCTCAATTTGGTTTTCGTAAAAGGAGAGGAACAATGGGTAATTTAAGTATACTAATAACGGACATCTTTACCTCTTTCAAAAGGAGATACTTTACGGTCTCCTAGTTTTTAGATATCCACTCAGCTTATGAAAATGTACAAATTCCTATTCTATTAAAAAATAATTAAGCAGACTGGGATTTCCAGAGGTATCCATATATATGGCATAAGCAAATTCCTGTTGGAAAGAACTGTCTTTGTGCGGTATGGGGACCAAATTATAGGACCAAGAATACTTACTACTGGATTACCCCAAGGTGCCATACTCACCCTGCTACTATATATCCTCTATACATGGGATCTCCAAAGAGTGATAAGTCCTAACACCCAAATCCTTCAGTATGCAGACGACATCTGTATATACTCCTTGGCAGTTTCATTAGAGATGGCTTTAAATAACCTATCCGCAACCATGATAGATATAGACAAATGGCTGAAATCAAATGGACTTCAAATTTCAACACAGAAATCTTCCGTCGTTATCTTCACCAGAAAACTGATAGAACTCAATGAGGTCAAAATAGTCAGGCTGGGAAACTACTCCTTTTCGGTAAAATCTAATGTAAGATTCCTGGGATTATTGATAAATACCAAACTTAGTTGGATACCGCACATCAATCAAATAATCAACTCTTGTAATCAAGCTGAGAATATTATTCAATCTTTGACACGCGTTTGGTGGGGTGCAAATCCCAGTATACTTTTGATGATCTACAGAGCGCTAATTAGATCCAAAATAGACTATGGATGCAGTCTATACAGCAGTGCAAGCTCCGGATTCCTCTCCAGGTTAGACAAGCTACAGTATAGTTGTATTCACACTTGTCTTGGTGCCATGAGATCTACTCCCACCAATGCCCTGTTGGTGGAAGCCCGGGAGATGCCTTTGCACACTAGAAGACAGTGGCTGTCGGGCAAATTCATTGTTGAGAGGCTAGCATACGGGAACCACCCAACTATCTTTAAATGTAAAAAGTTGAGTAACTTGTGGAATACTAGAGGAAGATTGCGACTCTCAGAGGCCTATTATAGCTACACTGAGTAAAAATTCCATTAAAGCAATTTCAATCATATGAAGAATACCATTCCATCTTCAGTATGATGCAATTTTATGTGACTCTTGAGGATAAGCAATGCCCAAACCTCAATCTGTTAGCAAAGAGGTATCTTGCAGAAAACTGGAGTAGCACTGTGCATATCTATACGGATGGATCTAAAACTGTCCCAGGAGGCGACGTAGGATGTGCCTTTTTCTGCCCCTGCACCGGGTATCAAGGAATGTATAAACTACCATCAACTACATCTATATACATCACAGAAGCAATAGCTATTTTAGAGGCAGTCAAGTATTGCTCAACACTAGCAGAGACAAAGTTCCTAATCATCTCAGACTCTAAGAGCATGTTGAACTCTATTCAAATCAAATATTGGGGCAAGAGAACTAACCAGATTATAGTAAATATAGAACAAAAGGTAGTATAATGCTCAAGAAGAAACGGCAATCAATTTCCTCTGGATGATGGCGCATGGAGGGGTGGTTCATAACGAAAAAGCAGACGAGATGGCAAAGAAAGCAGCTAGAATAGGATTTGCCCTCAAAACACGGTTACTGTACACGGACTATCTATCACAAATAAAAATCAAGGTATTGAACAAATGGCAGAGTGAAGGGGAGGTCAGTAAAAAAACAAGGGGACAATATATGGCATTATCCAGCCCCGAATTCCTACCCGTCCCTGATTTTCCAGTTCTTCGGAACCTGGAGGGGTTATCACCACAATAATTAGAATATGTTTTAATCACAGTGTATTCCCACAGCACCTACATCATCTAACCATCATAAATTAAGATATCTGTGAATATTGGAAAACCGAAGTAGGTGATATAAACCATATATTTTTCGCTTGTTCAAGATATAAAGCTTATAGGCCCAAATTCCTGAGAGATCTAAACAACTCTGTTCCTGTCTGTTGTGCGGCAACAATGTGGTTATATATAAATTGTTAGCAAAATTTATAAAAACAATTAATATTAATATTTAGGTAAATAAGTCCTTTTTAATGTTTTAATTTCTGTTTGCGTATATAAATAATCAGTTTTATAAAGAAACTTATGTCAATGTGTAGATAAGAATCTCCTTTACATTTTAATTATGCTGTAATTATTGTTTTTGCACGAAGAACCTTGTAACCCCTAATGTTGGTACAGAGCACTCTATTTACTTGTCATTCTAATTCGTGATTTTATAAACATGTATGTATTTAATAGAGAAATACTCCAGATGAAGTAAAATTCTTGATTTATGTAGAATTATCCAGTAAAATTACTTGTTTACCTGTACAATGCTTTACTCATTTGTACAATGCTAACTATCTGTATAAATAAATGATGGCTGTATATTGTGCCATTTGGCACTTCAGGCCAAATAACAAAAAATCTTCTACATCTTCTTCTTGCGGTCGTCAGTCTTTCGACTGGTTTGATGCAATCCTCCATTCCTTCCTATCCTGTGCTAACCTCTTCATTTCTATATATCCCTTACAGCCCACGTCCTCAATTATCTGCTTCTTATATTCTAATCTCTGTCTTCCTCTACAGTTCTTACCTTCAACTGTTCCCTCCACTAACAAATTAACCAATCCTGAATAAGATAAACTAATACAGGGCGTTCGCCGGAAAACGCAACCCTCCCAGTCTGTTGCCGTCGGCAACTTGCTCGGACAGCGGAGCCAGCAGTTTCCGCCACACGGCACCGTGAATCACCGCACTGTTTAACACCTCCGCTGCCCCAACAGTGCAGTGCAGTGACCCTTACATTGTTAAGAACGGTTTCTTTGCATTGTAGCTAGTTTGTGACTTCAGTCTCTTATTAATCAGTGTTGTGAATAAACGTTTCTTTGCGGTTTGGCTGGTTTGGGGCTTCATACTCTTACTAATCTGTACCGTGTTTGAGTGTGAGTAAAATTATGGTACGTTACAGTTTGCAACAAAGAATATTTCTCTACGATACATATGTGAAGAAGAAGTCGTTTAAAAAGTGTCGCAGTAAATTTCGTCGCGAATATCCTGGCGCTTTACTGCCAGCTAAGTCAACAATTCTGCGTCTGGTTAAAAAAGTAAGAGAAACGGGTTCATTTTTTAACAAAAAGAGACTGTCGGTCAACCGTATTCTCACAGAGGAGAAAATTGACGATATCGCTTTTCGACTAGAACAGTCACCCAAAAAATCATTAAGTCAGTTAGGGCAGCGTGTGTCTCGAAATATGTTCAGAAGATGTGAAATGTGCATTACACAAGAGTGTCAACACTTCCAGCATCTTTTATAAGGTAAGCTAATGAATTACGTCACATTTAAATGCTTAGCACATACAAGTTTATGAAATAGTCCGCGGCCGACAGTTGAACAATGCCGGGAGCTGACGGCTCGCTCGCCGCGAGTAGTTTCTTCCTTGTAGCGCTAACAGTGGGTTGCGTTTCCCGGCGAACGCCCTGTACTATTATTTCTCTTGTATCAATTAATTAATATTCAGATCCTAGCTCAGATCATTCAACGATGATAATAAGTAAATTTACTATATTGTGTTTTACCTTGTCGTGCTCCTTAAGACTTCCCAGCAGGAATGAAATTTTGGCTAAGATGGATTTCAACACTCCGAAATTTGGTTGTAATTTTTCATCTTTCTTCTTAGTATCTGAAAGAAACCTGTATACTGTACATGAAATTCTCTTATTATGTCTTTCTTTTTTTTAAATAAATAAATAAAGACACATACAGCACCACGAAACTTTTTGCAACACTTCATACATTATTACTCTGTACATCACTTTTTTTCGCACCATTAAAAATTAATACAAAACAAGTTCAATATCAACAATGTTCTCTATGGCTGTGTTACGCAATTCAAATTCCTTTCATATTCCATTCTCTCCCTACCAGAGCCATTTCTCCTCTCATCTCCATCCGTTCATATCAATCTATTCCATTACTTCAATAATAATAATCCTCTTCCAAAAATCTTTTGTAAACTCCATGACTAGCCTTCACATTTTCTTGTTGCTTTCAGAGATTCCTCAAAAATATGTTATTCGTATTTCAGATTACCACTTTATATTTACTATGCATAAAACAAATATTTTCAATCTTATTTTTACATTTCACAAAACAACAAGATGTAGGTCTGTTACATTATTTTTAATAATTTATAATGATACACACGTATTACCATAAATTTACAGTCACTGATGAAGCCTCAAACCATAAGGGCGAAACACATCTGGGGAATAAACAACATCCATGACAACAGTTGTTCATAGATTGGATTTTGATATATAAAAATCTGCTTGACACCTCATTGCAGATTTCACTGGTTATACACTGCAATCAATGGCCATGGTGGATGGTAATGGTAGAAATTACTTATTCACAGCCCAGTCTTGACACTGTGGATTGAGAAAAGTTGAATATATGGAAATTTCAGAAATGCTTCAGATGTGGTAACTGCAATTCAGCATTCAAGATCTGTTAATTCATGTGATGTACTCATAATCATATTAGAAAACCTTTCACATCACTCACAAGAGTACAATTGAAAGCCTTGACACTCCAAGGCACATCCCATTACTTTTGGAACTTCAGTGTATAAAGTAACTGAAGTGTGTCGGTTAATTGTACCTTCTATAATCTTTTAAATTTTAATATTACTCAATTATATTTTGATCTAATTAATTATAAGTGAAGGATTGAGATTACTTTGTATATCACATGAGTAAAAGACATACACATGAACAAGTCACAGATATATTATTATGAACAAGTAAGATTTCAACGACAACCTTTAGCTGCGGAGCATAAAGTCTCAGGTCGACTCGGGATTGTATATATATAAAAAAAACACACACACAAGTGAACAATCCACTTAAATCATACTGTTTCTTGTGCCAGTCTTAATTCAGTTGCCAAATTGTCCTGTATACACCAGCAATACTCCAAAATGTAGATACTTCAATCCGTTAATCTTGCTGATAGTTTCTTCATACTCATCTCTGTAGGTCAAGTGACGCTCTTCTGTTTTTATCACAGAGAACATTAAAAAGTTTCATATACTCTTTTCCTTTGCACAGTTATGTAATGTATCATCATGTTACATTACAGTAAATTACTTGAAGAGTGCAGCTGATGTTCTTAAACACTGCAATTACTTCATTTGCTATTTTAATTGCTTTGTCATATTTATTTCCATGATTTATCTATGAACTATTCTCAACTCAGATGGAGTTTTATGTTTAGTCCAGTTCTTGCTTACACCAGTTCTAGTAGTGCTTCCAGCCCTAACATGCCTAGAGGATATGATATCACTTTATGGAGGTTTCACTAAGGAGTGTAGAATAGTGATAGTGGGGGAACAGAGAATAGTGTCGATATAAACATAGTAATACCTGGGTGACCAATCTTTGCTCAGTATCTTTTTATTTCTGTTCAGTATGCAAGATTTCATCAAAATCTTTTGAGATGTTTGTAAAAAATTAATGTTACTTATATACAAGAGTTGCTCATATAATACTATTGGATTGGATACAACTAAGGAAAATGGAAGCGGCTTCTAGGCGATATAAATAAGAAAAGAAAGGGAAATTAACCCACCACATACCAAAGTGGACGGATGCGATGAGAGAACACTAATGCTGACAAACAACTACACTATATTTCGGCATCTGCCTTGCTCACAAATAGAAAAACGGGCCATTAGGCTCGGAACGTGTGTGCACGACGAACGTTACCTAATGACTGTTCCATCCAACTTGCTGGGACTTAATTTGGAAATTTCCTCTTGGAGCTCTAATTTAAGAGATTGCTTTAGAAGTCAACCTTGTAACATTAATTGAAAAGCAGGCCACTTAGTCATTAGGTAACGTTCGTTGTGCACACACGTTCCGAGCCTAATGGCCCGTTTTTCTATTTGTGAGCAAGGCAGATGCCGAAATATAGTGTAGTTGTTTGTCAGCATTAGTGTTCTCTCATCGCATTCGTCCACTTTGGTATGTGGTGGGTTAATTTCCCTTTCTTTTCTTATTTATATTGGATTGGATACATTAGATATAGTAATACTATAAAGACCTAACTTGGCCAACAAGATGGCATTTGTGCAGTTTCTGAGATGCCAAATGCAAGAATTGTTAATTTTATCTCTCTAAAATCAAGTTAAAAACTTTAAAAGCAAATCATTATCTACATGTGAAATTTCATTCAAATCGCTAGAACTGTTTCTGAGATGATCCAGTTTACTATCTCATTAACTGCTTTTAAAGAAAAATGTTATTATTAGAAATCTTAATACTAATCATGGATTAATTAATCGTGCAAGATTAGTGGTAATTCACTTAGACAACTACATCATCAGCTCATAATTCGTTCACTCCGATAAGACTCATACCTCACATTAACCTCACACATGATCCAACCACTTCTCAATAAAAGTAACTTTTGTTATGAACATTAATAAAGCACAGGATTGTATTTATCAGAACTTGTTTTTTCGTATGGACACTTATAATTGGCTTTTTAATGATTGTGTAGATTTAATAATATTTATGTTTTAAGACACATACGTTCAAAAAGTAAAATATTATCACACTAGCCACAAAGCTCGTCAAAAATGATGGGTTTAACAGACTGTTCTGTCAATTGATTTCTTTTTAGTTGCTTATCTAAATAGAATTGTTATAAAATAAAGCTCAATGTTACTTGTCCCTTGCGATGGGGCAAAAAGTTTCAGTTGTCAATTTGATTCAGGTTGCGTTTCAGTCTAAATACAATCTTCGCCAATATAACCGGTAGAAATGAATTGATACCGATCACGCATCATGCGATACAAACTTGATCCAAAATCTTCACAGTTTCTTACATCTTTCTTATTGTCTATGATGAAGAGCGATGTTTTAACGCCTGACACAGCTTACATCTGGCTGAAATAATGACCCCAGTGAAAACGAAGGATGCTAAAAATAAATCTTAACAACTTACGTTATGTCACGTAATATTAGTTTTAAATGCGGTTTAGGTCGCATAGATCGCGAACAATTTGGAACTTTTTTCATTAAAACCAAGTAATGATTTCAGTTACAAAAAAAAAGCAGCTGATAATTAATATGCTGTTCTAGCATTAAATAAATAGAATTGTTATAAAATAAAGCTCTATGAAATTCCTAGTGGCTTGCCCTATAATAAAAGGTTTTCGTTACTATCCTGGTCGGTCTCGGTTTCATTTCAACCTAATCACATGCTAAACGTGCTGCCAGAGAAACAATTATTCAATTACACACATATTAATATATCTACTATATCACAGTTTAGTGGTAATAATACATTGCAATATAAACTAAATCAAAAATCTTTACAGGTTATTCCATCTTCCTAAAAGCAACTAATAATTAAATAATATGCCGTACTAACATTACATTTCTTACTAATTACTTAAATATAGGTAACAATGAAAGGAAAGAAATGCCGCAAGGCAATATTTACATGGAAAAGAAAGGGAAAATACACCCAACACTCATCAAAGTTGAAGGGAGGAGAGCAGCAGCAACACAAAACAACGCACAAACAAAGAAATCCCAATATTTCAGGGGAAAACCCCTTTTTCATGTTAACAGAGGTAGGTGGCTGGGCTTGTGTAACACTTGCGTTCGACGCAGCCACTCATAGAACACAATAGACCGTCGGAGATGGTGGGGGCAGCAACGATAATATAACCACGAGTATAAGAAAGATTAAAATGGTTGAAAAAATAATAATAGTAATAAAAATATAATTGAAAAATTTTGAAAAATATATGAATCCAATGTGATGGTTGTATAGGGGTGAGTATGGAATATTATCGGAAATTAAGGCCTGGGGGATGTCTAGTCTGCAGGATGTGTTGATATGCCAATTCCCATCTGCGGAGTTCAGATTGGGAGGTAGTGTCTGGAAGTACTCTAATGGCTTTGACCGTGAAGCAGTTATTAAGGTCGCAAGTGTTGTGAGTACTGGCATGGTGAGCAACAGAGAGGTCCAGGTTTTGGGAGTAAACTGTTTGTCTGTGACCATTCATTCTGATGGATAATGAGTTTGAGATCAGGCCAATGTATGAACTTGGACAGTGGAGGCAGGTGAGCTGGTGAATGAGATGGGTGGTTGTATAAGTGGCATGACCTATTATGGGTAGGTTTCACCAGTAGTAGGGTTGCTATAGGTAGTGGTAGGTGTTTGTATACCACAAGTTTTACAACGGGGTCTCTTACAAGGGAAGTATCCAAACAGTGGTTTAGGAGCATCAGACGGTTGATATTTATGTACAAGACTGTTTTTTAGATTAGGCAGTCTGCTGAAGGTTTACTCTGGGTGTGGTGGGAAGGATAGTGGGAAGAATGCAGTGCATTTCAGGAAAGGATCTAAGAAAGTCATAGCCCTGACGAATTTTGTTTAGCGATTCCAGGCCAGGCCAGTGAGGGGGACAGTCCCTGACTCTTGATAGCTGTTTTTGAACTAGTTCTGGAGAATAATTGCAGTTTATGAGTGCCTGCGTCAGATTGTTGGTGTAGAGAGTAAAGGACACATGATCAGAGCAGATGCATTTGCCTCGAATGGCTAGGCTGTATGGAATGGAATGTTTTGTATGATATAGATGGCAGCTATCAAAACGGAGATATTGTTGTAGATTAGTGGGTTTTATGTGGACAGAGGTGTGTAAGTGACCATTCTGTACAGAGATGTCTACATCCAGAAAAGTGATGTCAGTCTGAGAGTAGGACTAGGTGAAGTTTAAGGAGGAGAAGTTGTTCAGTGAGAACAAGAAGTCAAGAAGGAGGTTTTCACCTTGGGTCCAGATCATAAATATGTCATCTATATACCTGAACCACACAGTGGGTTGTCGGGTGAAAAGAAATTTTTGGTAAGGATGAATTGAGCCAAAGAAGTGAGGAAATGAATGGTAGGGAAGGTGTGGGGGGGGGGGGGGGGGACTGTCGAGGTAATGTTATATGGCACTGAGGCCCTGGGCATGAGGGATGTTGGTGTTGAGTGATGATACATCAATAGTGACCAGGAAGCAATCTTTTGGTAGGGACTGTTGGCAGAAGCTCTATAAAGTGGGGGGTGTCTCTGACATTGGATGGAAGGGCCTGGACGAAAGGTTGTAGGTGCTGGTCAATGAATGCAGAAATGTGTTCTTTGGGAGACCCAAAGCAGTGCTAGAAATTCGTTTATAAATCCAGGAGTAATTCTTACTCCTAACTTTCTGACTCAGGCGTAAAATGAAAATGTTCAGGCGTAATTATATTATAATTATGAAAACACAGATTTTATAGCTTACAACCTACTCCAACCCAATTTAAAATTGTAAAATGGTCTAGGAAAAAATGTATGGTTTTTCAATATATTATATACCAAAATTGTGAAATAGATTAATACAGTTATTGAATTTTACACACTGATCTTCATCTTCAGAGGCAATTTGTTCGATTCCTAAATACTTTCAAATTTTTTCCACTTCATCATCAGAGGATTATTTCTTTTTAAATACAAATAAATCAACATGTAAACTAAAAATTGAAAATTATTTTCCTTGATGTACAAGATCTAAGTATAATTTTATTTCATAGATTTGCAGAATAATTTATCAGCAAGATCGCTGAAACAAAAATATTCAGTTTATTTAATATACAGTAGCTACTTGTCATTATAACTGGTATAAAGTCAATAATTTTATGAGACATCTTCACTTCCTTCGTTAAACTAATAACGCACGCAATAGAATTGTTTTTTACTTCGTGGTACTTCCCCTACACTGTTGTCACATCTTCTCAACTTCAGAAATGTATTATAGATCAACAATACGACAGGAATTATAATTGAAATTAATTATTAGAATTAAACCTTGAACACGCAAAACTGAAAACAATGTCCTCAAATGCAATTTTTTAATTTAAGTTTTGTTGCCTGGGCGTATTTTCTATGCCTTTGACAGAGATTGTAGGGGTAAAACGAAAAAATTCAGGCGTTATTACGCCTAACGTCCAGTCAGTTTCGAGCACTGACCCAAAGGCAGCAACTATAGGACGTCCAGGATTGCCCGCCTTATGTATCTTGGGCAAAAGATACAGGGTGGGGATCCGGGGGAGTCTTAGGAGTCAGAAGGCAAATGGAATGGTGTGAAAGACCCTGTAAGGGACCTTGGTGACTGAGGAAATAGCGGATTTCTTTGCAGATTGAATTAGTGGGGTCAGTGGTATGAGGTAAGTAAGTGGTGGTGTCAGACAGCTGCCTGAGGGCTTCAGCTGTGTAGTTGCTTCGATCCTTGACCATAGTGGTCGAGTCCTTGTCAGCTGGGAGGATTATGATGTTTTTATTTTTTGAAAGTTCACTTATTGCCTGCATTTCAGTACGTATCAGGTTGTTGGAGTGGGGGATTGAATTTAGGAAGGAAGGCGAAGAGAGGGTTGACATGAGGAATTCCAGGAACAGGAGTAGGGGATGGTTTCGAGGGAGGGGAGGTGGGTCTAACTGGGATGGAAGTAGGAATTGTTGGAGGCTGGGTTCCAGGTTATCACATCAGCTCTCTTCCCTGCTTGTAGTATTGAAATAACACCGCCAGTTGAGTGAGCGGCAGAATGAAAGGGAGTCCTTAATAACAGTAATCCAAATTTAGGGGTGGGAGAGAAACTATGACCCTTTGAAAGAACTGATATTTCAGGTTCGGAGAGGGGGGTGGTAGAAAGATTCACAATAGGGATTTTTTATTTCTCCAGTGGTGTGGAATGGGTAGGGTTGGGGGTGATGGGAGTGGGTGGCAGAGGTGTTGGGTGGGGAAAGTTGAGAATATGATAAATACATGGCGTTATGGCAATAAGTGGTGACATTTTTAATTGCAGTCTGTATGGCAGACTCATCCCACTGCTTTCGAGCTGGTGGAGTTATTTCTGTAGCAATGCCTGTAAATAAAAAAGGTTGTGAAAGTACGGTACAAAGATGGAACACTAGGGTACAAATATGGAATATTAGTATTCCATATTAGTGACAAGAGCCATCTTGAAATTCAGAAATGCAAATAAAATCTAAAATTAAATGTACATAGGCAACAAACACGCCATTTTACAGCTTAATGTATTAGCTAAACGTCTGTTTAGTAAATATGTTAATAATTTGTGTATTATGACAGAAATGAAACTAAAAACCACCAACCTGTTAGTGAATTCGTTAAAACAGCTTCACTCACTCGTAATGGCTGCCAACTGTGATATGAATGTATTCCAAAGAACTTCACAGTTAATGAAAGTAGTTTTCAAGCAACTCACCAGAGTACAGCACATAAGAGGCGAGAAACAATAGTATTTCATATTACCACCCCTATTTCACATTAGTACCTCTTCCTCTAATATTTGTTTGAATTGTAATCTATGTTGTCTAGATCCAACCAGTGTGGAACTACTTTCGTTAACAAAGCAATGATGAAAGTAACAGAACACTTAAGAAAACAAATTAAATTATTTTAAAAACATTAAATTACTTATGCCCTCTGCTGTCAAATGACAGTTCCAATAACAATCTATCAAAATTGCCACTAACATTGAGAAAATTAAAGCTTTTATCTTACTTATATGTGGCCAAAGATTGTAACTAATACTTTTACATAAAAAGAGTATTAGGTAAATATAAACATCTAATGATTGATATGTCAATTTAAATGTAATAATTTGAGTGTTAAGTCAATTAATTTATTCGCGGGTGCTTAGAAATGTTATTAAATGAAATGCAGCGCCAAGAAAATGGCGTAAAGTGTGACGTAATAGTGTGGTGTCATAGATTGGCGTCACGGCATAACAGGTGATGTTATACGTGACAGCTGGCGTGTTATATTAATAGATTATAACTGTTGATATTGTCTACAAAGAATTTTTGCAAAGTAAAGAAGCTTGAAAAAATGACATCTGACAAACCCAATATCTATTGTTCAAATATCTGATTTTTAAATTTTTAGAATTATGCATGCAGTATTTCATGATAATGACTTTTTACAGTAAAAGTGGTATTTATCACTAAACGTCAAAATAAAATACCTTGTAGTATTTAATAATTATGACTTTTTAGAATAAAAATGATATTTATTTTTACTGTTCAAGATAAAATACCTTTCATTAATAAATATACTTGCATTTACTTATTTCCACAATATTATATTACCTTTCTGTGACCGACCATAAAGAATTGTTAGTTAAAAGATATAAGAGTTCCTTGCTCTAATCAAAGAGAATCTTAACCAACATCAGTCCGTTTACTGGTACCTGAAAAGTCTATGAGATGGTGTTAGTACCGTTTCCGAGTTATCAAATACACTAATAGCTCGTTTTGTGTAATATCACATTTTTGTAGGGAAAACGCCTATGTAAATAAACCTGAAAAGCAAAACATCATATGAAATATGAAATTTCCTCAAAATTGTTAGAGCCATTTCGGAGATAGTAAATATAAACAAAATTGAGAATGATATGAGGAAGGTGGTGAAGCAGTCACACTATATTAGGATGGAGCTCATGCCGCAGTTGAACCACCATGTAAGGCGGGGAAACTTGTAGATTGATATGCCGCTTGGGAAAGACGTTAGATCTGTTTTGGGGTATTCATGTGAATGCGATTGGTAAGTGAGGTTTATCTAGGCATGGTCTGCACATAAATAGGAAGGACAAAGTTGAGTTTTGAACTAGAGCTGTAAGGAAACTCACTCACTTCCAATTTTGATGGAGCTGGGACTGTTACTTATTTTGTTTAGAGGTTGCTCATGAGAGGATAAAAATAGGTGATAAAAAAGATACTGAATGCAGATGAATAATTTGAAAAGTCATAAATAGTAAAAAAAAATAGTTGGCACTAATAAAATATAGAAAAGTTGTCTTAACAGGGAAAGTAAGGAGTAATGCAGACTGTTCCTGGTGAATTTTAGGAATATAGTGAACGAAGTAATAGAGCTTAGGACCTTAATAGATATACACAGGCCACAGTCTATTAATGTGTGAAATTTTGGTTCCAGGAAGGAATACAAAACAGTGAAGTTTTCCTGGACGATTAGAAGGTTTTACATTTTGATTAGCAAAAGCTATTACATTTTACTGGCGTTTGCAGATTATAATCATGATTTACTTGGGGTAGATTTCTGGGGGTGATAAAAAAAAATTAGGCTCTTGTCTTCATACCTAAGTTGAAAAACGAATGTGAAGATGAGGTTCTTGGGGAGAAGCTAAACTTAAATTCAGAGTTCTGAGGAGAGTGTAGAATGCTCATTATTGAAAGGGATTTAAATTTATCAAATGTCAAGTGGGAAGGAAATAAGATTAATAACAAAGAAACAGAGGTTACAAATACTTTAGGGAAGGAGGCTTTACCTAAGTCACAGAGCACAAGATGACCAAACATGTTGGATATTTACCTAGGAAGCAAAAGATATGTTTATAAGAATATTATAAGAGAAATGGATAACTGAATGATTCATCTAGGTATTTCTGTGGGTATGTAAGAAAATTGAGTGGAAGGAAAGGTAATCAGAAAATTGTAGATAATGATGAAGAAGAAGTAACTGAGAATTTGAGAAAAGCGTAGATGTTAGGTGACTGGTTTAGTGAGATGCTTGTGATGTATATGGCATTATTCCTCTTCTTGTTGAGATCAATAAAGGTGGCAAGATACAGGAAGAAAGTCAGTCATTGCCTTTTGGAGGAACCATCTTGCTATTTGCTTAGATTGTTTGCAGAAAGTCGTGGATAACTGAAATCTGGATGGCCAGACGGGGATTCAAAACTGTGTCCAGAGCATTCATTACCTGCACTATCCACCACGCTCAGTAGGCTAAAAAAGCATAAAGAGATCAGTGTAGATAATACTGTTATAGATCTGTTAAAGTTAGTTGGATATAACATTGCACCTTATCTTAAAAATGTTTATTTAGATTGAGTCTGGAGACTTGCTGCTAACCAGAAGACTGTAAAAGTGCAATACTGATCCATAAAGAAGGGACTGCAAGTATCATTGAAAAACAGAGGCAGATTAATTTTGACATCAGTGATGGGTAAATTGATCAAAAGAATTGCAACCAAATCAGAAATGTATACAAGGAAAAACACTGGTGTGCAATTTGGTAACATGGCTTTTGCCAAGGAAATTCATGTGAATCTCTGTTAGTGGGTTCTATGCAAATTTATTTTGGATGAAATGAACAAGGGAGGTCAAATTAAAAATGTAGCATTTGATCTCAAAGCATTTGACCGAGTGTGGTGGGTGAACGGTTAATGTTCTTGCCTCGCATTCGGGAGGATGCGGGTTCGAATCCCCGTCCGGGCATCCAGATTTGGGTTTTCCTTGGTTTCCCCAAATCACTCCAGGCGAATGCCGGGATGCTTCCTTCAAAAAAGCCATGGCCAAATTCCTTCCTGTTCCTTGTCCCTAGTCCCATCCCGCCTCTAATGACCTTAGCCGTCGACGAGGCGTAAAAAAAAACAAAACCTTTTGACACAGTGAACCATAAAATTGCATTAAATAAGGTTAAAGAAAAAGTGACTTACTGGGTAGAAGAATTCTTAAAAGTTAGAAAGCAAAGAGCTAGAGTATGAAATTTGGTGTAATTTACTGGAATCATTGCTATGAATTATTCTTATGAACGATTGAGTTAATAGTTTGTAGTTGGAAGTTAAGTTTGTTTGGTATATGATAACAGAAAACTCTGAACTGCTGCAGGTTGATCTGGACAAGACATGTAGCTTGGATGGTCAATGTGAACTAATGATAAATTCCAAGGAAAGTCAACTTATTTGGCATATATATATATATACATTGGTAACACTCGAAAGAAAAAACTGCCGCGAGGCAATATTTATACGGAAAGAAATGATAAAATACACCCAACTCTCGCCAAAGTTGAAGGGAGGAGGGCAAGCAGAAACACAAAACAATACACAAACACAGAAAATACAATATTTCGGGGTAAACCCTTTGTCAAGTTAAAAGAAGTAAGTGGTTGAGTCGCGCAGGCCGTGCGATCAACAAAGCCACTCATAGAATGAAACTGACCGTCGCAGGTGGTGGGGGGAGCAATGTTAATATAACCACAAGTATTAAAAGGGGAAATAATAATATTATCAAAAAAATTGAAATTAGGTCTATAAATATATATCAATCTATTTTGCTGTCCAGTGATGGGTGTACAGAGTGAGGATGGAAGATATTATGGGAAATTAAGGCCTGAAGGATGTCTAGTCAGCAGGATGTGTTGACCTGAACTAAATGCACACAGCACATCAACATCTCTGTGATGTGTTGCTATGATATGTTTATATTGGAACTGTATAGCAAAACAAAAATATTTCCATAACAGAATAATATATCTAAAAAGCAACTTATTGTATAAAAATAATTTTATTAATGTGTCTGTGATATCTGCTGCTGCTAGGGATTTGGCTCTGAACTGTCTCATACGAGCGACCTCTTTAAACATCAAATTCGGAAAAATTCTCTCTTAATTTATGATTTTACCTAATTGGAGACCTTAATCTTTAAAATGATATCAATTTTGGTTAGGTATCACAGGAGATAAATGGCTCGTAGTAAAGAAATAACATGTTATAGAAATAATATTAATACTTTTGCCCTATAAGGGTCAAATAAAAAAAAAAATAAAAAAAAAAAACTTTTTATAAAATATAGTGTGTCCAAAGCAGACACCTTAGTCTTTAAAATGATACCTCATTTATCAATTTCGTTTAGGCATCAAGCGCAGTAAATAAAAAAAAAAAGGTTTTAGAAATGATGATGTTTTTGCCCCATAAGGGTAGAATTTGGAGAGAGTTCTTTCTTGCAATATAATGTGACCAAAGCGGGTACTTTAATCTTTAAAATGATACCTTATTTATCGATTTCAGTTAGGTATCAATGGAGATAAATGGCTTGTGCAGAAAAATGCATTGTAGAAATATTAACACTTTTCTCCTTTAAAGGTCAATTTTGAAATATTCCTTTCTTAAAATATGGTATAACGGAACCGAATACCTCAATCTTTAAAATGATACCTCGTTTATCAATTTTTTTAATCATCAAGCGGACATAAATGACTGAAGACACAAAAAATGCATTTTAGAAATTCTGATATTTTTGCCCTTCAATGGTTCAATTCAGAAAAATCCCTTTCTTAAAATATGATGTAACCACAGCGGAGACATTCTTTAGAATGATACCTCATTTATCTATTTCAGTTAGCTATTAATGGAGATAAATGGCTCATGACACAAAAATGTGTTGTAGAACCATTGATACTTTTCCCCTCTAAGGGTTGAAACCCTCCAAAAAAATCTTTCATAATATATGATGTCACCAATGCTGAAACATTACTACTCTTCATAATCCTATTTCAGTTATCGATTTCTGTAAGATATCGATGGAGTCGAATGGCTCCAGACCAAAAAAAAAACGCATTTTAGAAATATTAATATTTTTGCTCTTTGAGGGTTGAATTACGAAAAATTTCCTTCTTAAAATATAATGTGACCATGGGTGAGACCTTAATCTTTAATATGATACCTCATTTATCTATATCTGTTAGATATCAAGTGTAATAAATGGCTCGTGACACAAAAAAAAAACATTGCAGAAATATTGATACTTTTGCCCTTTAAGTGTCGAATTCAGAAAAATTCATGTCTTAATACATGATGTCACCAAAGTGGAGATCTTAATCTGTAAAATGATACTTCATTAAACAATTTCAGATAGGTATCCAGGGAGTTAAATGACTCTTAACACAAAAAGCAGCATTTTAGAAATATTGACAATTTTGCCCTTTAAGGGTTGAATTCTGAAAAATTCCTTTCTTAAAATATTATGTGACGAAAGTGGAGACCATAAGCTTTAAAATGACAACTCATTCATTGTTTGCGGTTAAATATGAAGAAAATTAATGGCTTATGACAAAAAAACACATTATAGAAATAATATCTATGATAAGCATCAGACCTCCCTAGTAGAGGCACAAATGAGATTATTGTTAGGAAATGTCTGATTTACCAGCACTTTTTACTCATGTTAATGAATGGTGTGCTATAATGTGAGCGTGAGAGAGAAAAAAGGAAAAATAAAATTTACTGTGAATTATCAGTTGTTTAACTTGTTTCTTGAAGTAATTGTAAGAAAGTAGTATATATGAGAAATATATGAGAAAATTTTTTTTGCAAAAGAGAATATTGTGGGCTTAAGTTAAGTATGTCAACATGTGCTAGAAGTTTCCTATAATTTTGGAAGAGTTTAGGAATGTTTTTAGGTATTTTGTTATGCTGTGCAATTATTTTTAAGTGGTGTCGGGGTGTGGTTGCCAACATGTTAATATTTTGAAAAGTGGCAACAGCTCATTGGGTAATTCAACAGGGGGGGGGGGTAGATGTGAGAGGTTAAAATAATTAATAATTAGGTTGATAGAAGAGAGTAGTAAGTCTGTGGAATTAAATTAATAAATTCTGTATTAGTCTGGAAGAGTTTTGGGAATCTGGAGGTACGATTTCATTGTTTGAGAGTTACCTCCAAAGGCCAGGCTGCACATGATACTACATGATGTTTAGCTGGGTGAGCTTATAAATAGGGGTACACGGCAATATGGTGTTAGTCTGCTGGGTAGTTTGTTTGGATAAAGTCCATGCTATTCTGTTTGATGATTAAGGAGAGAAAGTGTTTCAAAATATAGGTAGAAAGTCTATTCTGAAAGGTGAGAGGAACATTTCATTTATTAAAATGTTTTTTAATAAGTGTTTTGGTCAGCAAACTGTGAATAAATATTGGTTTTGTTGGTCTTGAGATTGACTGTTTGAGAATAGGGCCAGCATCTTTAGAAAATTAGATCCATATATTAACTAAGAACTTGTAAACGGTCAAATAACACTATTGGTTGAAGAAAAGGAATCTTTTAGACATGATTAAACTGTAAATTGAATTACATCTTTTTTAGACATGTAATATCCCTTCATATATGTTCTGACAGTTTAAAAATTCATGTTCCTTTTAGTATGAAGGAGACACCAGACATTTTTTCTGCACTTTCAATAAAGGACTGATAAAATTTTTTAAAAAATCTATCAATAAACCTTCAAACAGTTAAATAATTGCAGAGTATAGATGTAGATGTAGATAATTGAAGCAGAACAATGATTTGAAATAATCACACCACCAGCCCAACCATGACCCAGCTGGATTTCTTAATGCATTTTCCTGATTCTTGATAATGTGTTGACGACAGATGATTAAGCCAAATTGTCGATGGGAATAACTTTGATAACCTTACTTCATCTCATAACCCTTTGTAAAATAAAAAAACTTAAGGAATGAAGTTGTGGTAAACGGATTCCAATATCACCATCAAGCTACAAAAAGGGAGCTGATTAAAGAATTTTTTAATTCCTGTACCATGAGTAATTAATAAAAAAAAAAAAAAAAAATCTGTGTTTTTAAGAGGAACGGTGAGCTAGGGTATCTAATAAACACCTAAATTATTAAACTGATATTGTACACTTGATTAAAAAAATCCCCTCAAGTTTCTTTTTATTTTCACACTGCTCAGTTTTTTTTTTTTTTTAAAATCTTGTATCTCTTTGTCATTATAAAATTTCTTTCCAGGTTCATCTTTTTTGAGTGAAACAAACAAATGACAGTCACATGATGACAAATCTGGACTGTAGATCAAGAGATGTACTATGTATTTGTTTGTTTGTAGGTGTGGCAGCAGCAGTGTACAGCTGAGTGTTGTGGTGCAGAAGCAAGACATGTATCGAAATTTTGTATTATTTTGACCAGTAGGCTCTTCTGACTTTATACAAGAGTTTACAGCAATATGAAGCATTGACAGTTTTCATTCAAATGTGAAATTGAAGTACATAACAACTGTAGGCTCTCAAAAGACAGCATGAAAACCTTCCCATCATGTAAATCAGTTTTCATCTTCACTGGAGCTGTTTCCTCTTTTGCACACCATACCATTTTTCTTGACAACCACCTTGATATACATGTCACTTCTTTTCAATGATTGCACACTTCCATTACTTATTCCATTTGCTGCACTGATTTCATCAACAGTTATTGGTGTCCCTTTGTGAATAAGAACTTAAATTTTCAAAGTTGCATGTAGTGTGGCACAACAGCGAGGTTAGACATTACTGTTCCATAGTCATAAAAGTACTTATGCTACTTGTTCACTTGAGGTTTTAAAAGTGTATCATTGTCAAAACTGTGCACACAGTGTGCACAGACTTTATGCTTTAATACCTTCACGTACTAAAAACTTAATAATTGTCCAGTGGAACCTCCTATTTACCTAATAAGTAAACAAATGAAAGTAGAAAAAAGCTTCTAGCCTTTAATTTGCTAACTCACTCATGCTAACTGTACACTGTTGGCATATGAAAGAGATTTGAAGTATTCCTCACCTATTCCAAAAGTCTAGTTTGTATTTCATCTGCCATCATGTCTTGAAAGGGTGAATATTTCACTACCAAAGCAAAAACTACATTGCTTTTGTAGTAGACAGTTGCAGAGTATTCGGTGTTGCCTGGTCTAATCAGGATTCATTTACCTGTACTATTTTTATATTTCCGATGTGAATCATGTACCAAGTTTCATCAATTTAGCACCAGCAATTTCCAGAATTAAACCAAACAGTAACATTCCCTATAATTCCCAGAATGGAGTGAATTGTATGCTTTGATATGGTATGTCAGTTTACATTTTGGTCCAGACTGCATTTCAACCCAACCACATAATCCATACGGGGATTAATTCATAACACGTACATAAATCTGTTCCTCAAATATATGTTTCTTCTGTGATCATGTAGAAAAAATGGAATTTAATGGAAGCTTGGGGCCCTAGTTAAACTCTGACATACATATTGAGACCTTAGGACACACTTGTTTATGAATATTTTGGCACCCTTAAAAACAGCTGAATTGATTTTGATGAGATATGAAACTATGGGTTTCAATATAGAACACTGGAAATTAAAAGGGGTAGGGGGAAAGGTGTTGGGCTTTTGTAAAAGAAATGTAGACAGTATTTTTCTGTTTGATTTAAAGTATACATGTACAAAGTTCCATCAATATCGGATAAAAACTGCTGGTATGTATGAAGAACATTGGCAAACAAAAAGAGTGTAGTTCGTTTTTTGTAAAAACAGAATGTAGACAATATATGTGTGCTATATTGTATATGTGTTCAGTGTTTCATTGAAATCTGATAAAAACTGTGGGTTTCTATAAAGAACATTGGAAATTAATAGGAGTGGGGGATAAAGGGGGAGAAGGGTTGGGGTTTTGCAAAAGAAATTTTTGTTTTAAAGTATAAGTGTGCATAGTTCCTTCAAAATCGGATACAAACTGTAAATAACATAAAAAAAAATTAATGGGGTGGAAAGGGAGAGAGGGGTTGCATTTGTATAAACCAAATTTAGTAGGTATTTCTCTGTTTTAAAATACACATATGCAAATCAGATAGAAACTGTAGCTTTGTATAAAAATATTGACTTAAATAAGGGAGTAGAAATAGAGAGAGGGATTGGGTTTTTGTAAAACTAATGTGGATAGTATTTTTCTCTTTGTTTTAAAGTATACATGTGCAAAATTCCATCAAAATCAGATAAAAACTGCCGGTTTGTATAGAAATGAAGGCATGCAAAGGGGGAGAGGGTTTGATGTTTGGGTTGGTTTGGTCAGAAACCTTTTCCATGAAAAAAGACATGGGTTCAAACTTTCATGATGATTGGTCAAAGGGTGTTAACTTTAGCTTTGTGTAAAGAACAATGACAAAATTTAATGGGGTGGAAACAAGGAGAGGGGTTGGATTTTTACAAACCAAATGTTGACAGTATTTTTCTCTTTTTAAAAAATTTACATGTACAAAATTCCATTAAAATTCTAAAAAAGTGTGTTTTAAAAAAAAATGGAAAGGGAAGATGGGACTTTTTTTGGTAAGAAACCTTTTTCATGAAAAAACACAAATATATATACATATGTGACAACTTTTATGGTGATCGTTCAAATGGTGTTTACTGTAACTTTGTATATACAAGATTGACAAAAATTAAGGGGATTGAAAGGGAAAGAGAGGTTGGATTTTTTTGAAAGCAAATGTTGACAGTATTTTTCTCTTTATTTCAAAGTATACGTGTGCAAAGTTACATCAAAATCAGATAAAAATGTGGATTTTTATAAAAATTAAGGTTTGTAAAGGAGTTTGGGGTTGTTTTTTTTATGTTTTTTTGGTCAGAAACCTTCTCCATGAAAAAATACATGTATGTGACAACTTTCATGGTGATCGGTCAAATAGCGTCTACTTCTATTAATCTCGGATATATACTTATATATACCAACATCCATTTTGATACGTAAGATTCACTGCAAGTTACAAGTGTTCTCTTGTGTTAATTGTAACAATGGTTCAAGATATGATTTGTGTATGTTTGTTTTAATCAATGAAAATTAGTGTAATTTAATCTACTTGGAATGACATATATATTTTTGTTTCAGCTTCATCTAGATGGTAGATGTGGAAACAGAATGTTGGCAAGGAATGTCACGCAGAGAAAACTTACAAAATAATTCATTCTATGAAGCTGACAGTTTGGAAGGAATTCTTCATACATGTTCAGCATGGATAGGAGTTTATGATAAGAAATTAGAACTAGTTGAAAAGCAATTTTTGCGTTTGCATCTTGAGAACAGGAAAGAGTTAGAAGAAAACCAAGAAAGGATAGAAAGGCTTAGTAAATATGGAGAAGATTCTGTATCTCAGTGTAGTTGGCCATATGTATTTGGCATTCCATATTTCCGTGATCGAAACCATTTTCCTTCTCCATGTAATAAAGATGCGGTAGATGTGATGAGTAAGGATTACATCACAGACCTCAGTATGCCTTCCTTGCACCAGTGGAAAGAGCAAGATAAAAAGAATCTTATAAGAGCAGTAAAAAATGAACTTGAAAATTTTCAAAAGATTGCAAGTCCTGAAACTAAGTTTTGGAAGGATAAACCGTACCTCACTATACCTGAGCATTTTCACAATATTTTGGAATGTGATTGGGTAAAAATTGCAAATGTATACATGAAAGATAGACACAACTTGAATGAATGTATAGCAATGTGGTATAATTGCCTGGATCCCAAGTTGAATAGGGGTAGCTGGAGCAAAAAAGAGGATGAAAAATTGGCATTTCTTTCACAGAAACATAATTATGAAGATTGGGATGCAATTGCAAAAGAATTGGGTACAAATCGCTCTCCTTTTCAGTGCTTTTCCCATCATCAGACTAACCTCAATAAAAATGTTGCCAAGAAAAAGTGGACTAAAGAAGAAAATAAGACATTAGAAGCACTAGTCAGTCACTTCAAAATAGGCAATTTCATTCCTTGGAATAAAGTTGCATCATGTATGGAAGGTCGTACAAAATTTCAAGTTTATAATCACTGGGCATATACTCTTCATCCAAACATCAAGAAGGGAAGATTCACTAGGGCAGAAGATGCAATAATTTTGAGAGGTGTTAAGAAATTCGGAACAGATTATGGACGTATATCGAGATTTCTTCCACACCGCACTTCTATACAGATAAGGAATCGATTCAACACATTTTTGCAGTATCAAAAACCTTTCAAATCTTGGAACCCAGAGGAAGATGCAAAACTGGTAGATTTAGTTAACACTTTAGGGAAGGGAAACTGGAGTCAAATAAGCAAATACTTTGAGAACCGCAATAGGACTCAAGTGCGTCACAGGTATGCTGCGATACAGAACTGGTGTAAAAAAAACCCTGGTAAAGAGCTGACCGTGAACTACCGAAAACCCATGCTTGGCCTTCATGGGCCACAGGAAATGTTGGAAGAAATAGAAAATAATAATTTTAAAAATGCTTCATTTCAAACTTTTAATTATGTTAATAGATCAGTCTCACAAGTAACAATCTGTGCTAATGAAATATCAGAACGTAATGATTGTTCCTCAGTGGAAGTACTGGATAAGGAACTGGAACAGTTTTTTGCATGCAGCTCATGGCAGCATGGAATCTATCAACAAGCACGTTACAGTCTTGATGAAATCTGTCATTGTTCAGTGCTATTAAAAATGCTCCTTAATGTTGTCCAGAGTCATTTGGACGTAACATGTTCCTTGAGAAATATAACTGTTACAGGTACAGATAAGCGAATTCTCAATTTTCTGAAGACAATTGAAGAAATTTGTTTTACTGGACAGTTGTCATCACCTATTAGCAGCAGACTGCGCAGTAAAAGAAAAACATCATCACTGGATGAAGATAAGTTATGTATTGGGGCTGATTGTTGCACTCTTCCTGTAAAAATAAACATCTTCCCCCCAAGTTATACTACATTAATAGCATTTAAATTATTGACTTTATTGAGAAGTAAATTGGAAAATGCTAGTTCTCAATTTAGTAACAAAAATTTAAGATATCATGATCAGAATGAAAACTCTAACTGCCCAGAATTTGGTAGAAATGTTAATTTGAGAGACCAAGTGCCTTTAAACAATTATTCACATCATACCTATGACTCAAACACTTCTTTGCACCCAGACGTAAGAAAAGAATTTTTGTTGTGGAAAAAACGTCTTAGGTCACTTTTCATGTGGCCAATGCTGATGTCTGTTGTTCGTCCAGGCAAAATTAATTTCTGTGCTGATAAAGATATTTCTGAATCAATAACAGGAAAAAAAATCACAGTTAGGAAAATGCTTAAACATTCTTCAAAGTAAGTTCACCAGGTATGAGAAAGCTGAATATAGACCAAGATATTCTTATTTATTCAAAGCAAACAAATAAGAAGCATATTAAGCCAATAACTATGTAAGTTAACATAAAATTAAATTACAAGGTGCCTTAAGTAAATGTGAGTTTTGATGAACAATAAGAACTATGTCCCAAAATACATTATTCAATTTCTTTGCCAAAAAAAAAGTGTAGATAGGATTAGGAGGAAGTGAAAAGGTGAAAAATGTAAATAATTTTTTGTTCTAATTATGAAAAGTATAAATACTGGATGAAGAATTACTGCAAATAAGTCTATATTTTTATTACCGGTACTGTAAAAAGATTATGTGCCTCATTTATATATAGTTCGAAGGAAACATCCATTCCAGTAACTGTGTTCAGTATACTGATGCTAGCAGTGATTTAATTTTCTCAAGCAGAGTATATAGATATTTACAGTTCAGGAGTTGCCAGTTTTGTTATGTGCATCAAATTTTTGGTATCCAGTACATCTTGACTATTCCAGTAGACCCAGAAGGATAATTGAGAACTTTATTACTAATCAACCAAAAATGTTTTATTAATTTTATTTATTGATTTACATATTTTGTGAAGAAATGGTATTCTTTCTTCACTTGTCTATTCTATTTGGAGCAACACCTAATTTTTCAGGAGCTATATTTCATTTGCAGTTTCCTATCATACTCATGCATACTAACTTAATCAATTGACCCATTTAAGTAAAAAAGAGATTACTTTTTGGAACTTTTGTCTAAAATATGAATTCAGACAAAGCTAGAGAAAATAAAACCATCACATGATAATTAGTTTTGGCTCTCACTTAATTCTGTTGGACAGTAAATTAAGATAGAAAATATGTACAGCAGTTAGTTATCCCTTAATCAATTTGGAGATGAACTATAACAATCTTCAGCACCTACAATGAAGACTACTAGGTTAACTATGGTACACTTAGCCAAACTGCACCATAGGTTGAAGTTTACTACAGTTAAAAATACAGTCTATTCTGGAAAAAACCTTACAAAGTAACTTGCACCAGAGGTTGGAGGCTTCACTGCAGGCACTCAAATAAATTTGTTGTGTCTCATTTGAACTCTTATATGATTAAGGGATTACAAGTTACTGTGTAGTATTGCTGTCTTAATTTTTGCTATTGCTGTCTTTCATCTTCTGCTTAGTTAACTGAAAGGCTTCCTTAAACTATCTTTGTTTGAATTCATACTGATTTCTGCTTTGTTTTCTTGTAGATTGTTTTTGATTTTTAGTAATTGTATAATAGTTTATTATTTACTTGTAATTATTAAACAAAGGTTCATTTTGTACCACCATCCCAGCAGATATTTTGTGTTCCGAAACCTCATATTATTCTTTGATTTCTGCATCATAGTACATAACTTAATTGAAATACAGATCCACAAATTGTGAATAATATAAAGCACTTGGTTTTTATATGTCTTCAGACTGATCAGTCATTAAAACATATATAACAATAAAAGTTACATTATGTTCAGAGTGTAATGGTAATGTTGAAATTTATCAACAATTAAATGGTAGTTATGCACAGAATTTCCTTAAACATCAGCTCATTTCTCAGTTAAGGAACCACAATAGGGTTTGAGGAATGCTGTGATTGATCATTGAGTAAAGTCTTCAAAAAAGTACGGCTTCATTATTGTCTTTTTGGATTTTTTATTTTTCCTTATGTATCGTATTTTTTACTGCAGCAAATCCATGACTTTTGCTTCAGATATCTTAATAATGAGAAACAAATTTTTTTAAAAAAAGTTTTCAAAACTTTATCTTCAGATTAGATGCAAGTGCTGGGAGAACTCCAGTGATTTATGAACAAATCTTCTTAATAAATTTTGATATTAACCTCAGCTAAGAAGAATTTAATCCAAACATTTATATTTTACAATGATTTGAGATGTAAAAAGTGACATAATGTTTTAAAATAATTATTATTGTAGGTGCTATTGATTTGTTTAGTTGCTATTGCAACTGTGAAGCCTCTAGACACATTGTAGTGATAATCGAATTTGTTAAAGAAAGCACTAGAACAAGTAACACAAGTAAGATACTGCTTTTATTTCTGTAGGTCATTTGAATTTATTATGAGATTATTGTTAAAATATTAAGCTGTTTTTAAATGGATGTAATTCACAGGTTTGAGTTATGGAATTTTATTTATAATATGATAGGAAATTTTATATGTGTATAAAATTAGTGTATGACTAATGATGTCAGTTTTAAAATGCAACTACTGTTTTGTACATCTCTTGTTTATTAGTTTTTAATTATTTTAAATACTATCAGTATATTAAAATGAATCAGAATATCTTGACAACTTTTTGCATTCTATAGGGCAATCTGAGTGCAGTCATTATATTTCTTAAATAAATTCTTTTGGTTCCTTTATTATGCAATTTTCATATTCAGTTATATGGATAATACAGTAATTCTTGTTTGGATGAACATTTCTAAGGGATTTCATAATTACCTGTCAACATTGAGTAAGATTTGCAGTATATAGGTTTGAGTGATAAGCTTATATTTATATCTATGCTTTTTTTTAAAAAAAATATGTAAATAGTAAATGCTTTAATTGGTTACGTAGCAGAAATTATAGTTTCGGGCAAGTTAAAGATAAATGAGAATAATTAGATATAACTGAAGTCGGTAATCATATGCACAAGTTAAACTTTACTAATATTTTTGATAATAGAAGCTGTTCATCTGGATATGCTGAATGTTTGATAGGGTTTCCAAACCAAGACATCATGTTGTGGTACATCTCAAAGTAACCCTTTTTTTACTCTCTTGCTGCCGTGTGTGAATTCATGATATCCTTTCAGTGATTTTTGACAAACTGTACTCTCTCTAAGTTCTTATCTGTACCCAACATGTTTGTTGTTCTTTTTCAGAAACTGTAATTTCTTGTTTCTGTGTGATTAACTGTACATAATTTTTAAGATATCCAAACATATTCCTGGTCTTATTGGTTATAACTTTTGGAAATTGTGAAAAAGTAGTAAGTAGAATCCAGAAAACAGTAAAAAAAATTGTTGGTAATAATTTAAGCAAAAATTTTTGACAGTATTACAAAACTTCTATTCAGTTAAACCACTAATTTCAACTGATAAATATTAGGACAAACAGGTAATGAAACTATCACTTAACACATACCTACCCTAAGCCTGTGCAATCATCAAAAGGAGTAGTGACAAAACTAATCCTTCATCACCTAAATAGGAACAGACGAAATCTGAATGGGATAGATTATGCATTGATAAATTCCATTCATTTTTTAAAATTAAGAATGGTCATCAAATGTAACAAATTAATATACTCTTATCTAAGATTTTTTATTTTATTATTTTTAAACCCGAAGAATCAGTCTAGCAGAGTACCTCAATTTTAAATTTTCTCATACTTAGATGTGTGGGGGGAAAGTACCTCAGACACAGATTTCTTTATATATATATATATATTTACACTTTCTCTCAACCAATCTTACTTTGCATATCGTATATCAACCTGTGAACTTTTTAGGAGGTACAAAACTGTATTAAGCCAATAAGTGTGACATTTCCAGTGTAGGCATTTAAAATTATTTAGTCTGATTATATTCTTAAATTGTTTGTTTCTCGTAAACCATTTTGACTAGTCACTAAAAAATAGTAACTTTTATGATGGTTGGAAATTAAATAACCAACCATAAAAATTGCAGAATATTATTAACATTTCCTTTAAAATTGTCTTAATTTTTTTTTAGATTGCTTAGGTGAAACAGACTTCTTACTTAGTTTGTAAATTCTCAATAAAATAAAACTTTTATACCATCAAAATTTTAGTTCCTGATTGGTAGTTGGCTTTGTATTGATTTCATCTCATTATTCTGCTAATAAAATATAATGTAGTGACATGTTTTATCTAATTCCATTGATTTTATATTTACTGTTAATGCCTGAATTATTTTAACCTAGATACAGTGTTTCTTTAAATTCCTTATTTATTTATTTTTAAAAATGAGGTTTACTATCTTACATATAAAAATCAATGTACATTTTTTTGTATGTCCTCTATGCACGTCAGAGAAGGTTCCTAAGAAATAAAATTTCCAAAAAATCACCCGCTCCACCCCTTTACCAGGTCCAGGTAGCATTTCAACCTAACCACAAACTACACTAAAATTGCAGTCAGAAAAACAATACATCAATCACATGCATATTAATAAATGGTGATATCTTAATGGGTTCGGACAACTACTTTTTTTGATATTCTTGATTCATATCGATGCTACAATGTTTGGCTGACAGAATTACATGCGACTGAAATATGGCATCAGTAAAACAATGGAAATTAAAAATACATCTTCATAACTTCTGTTATTCCACGTGATATTAGTTTTAATTGTAGTCTATGCTGTATAAATAGTGATCAGTGTTGAACGACTTTAGTTAAAACGAAGTAAGAATGATTTAAATTACTTTTTAAAAAAATAAGTAAATTGCTTGTGCCCTCCGCTGTAACATCAAGTGCCAGTTCTAATAACAATCTATCAAAACTGCCACTAACATTACTAATCGAAACTTCAAAGCTTATGTTACATATTTATGGCCAAAGATTTTAAGGAATACTCTTACATCAAATGAAAATCAATCAAGAAGCGTTAAAAATGACGGGTTTAATGGAGGAAGGAATATATGGAGACGAAATAACACTAAATCTGTGAAACCTCATAAAACAAACTGCTCTTGCACACGGGCGGCGGCCATAGGAATCACCCCCAAAATATTGGGCTGTTTGCACTCTGTTTGCTGCTGTGAACATTTCATTTTCTAATATTTCAAAGTTTTTTGTAATGCCATAGACAATATAGGAAACAACCTGGAATTTACGTTTCGTAACTAAACCACATTGTAATTATTGTTCTTGAAGTGTTTGATAGATAACTACAAGATTAGAGCCTATCGCTATAAATTTATTTATTGCTCTCAATAGGATGATATCGTTCTCAAATGTTTGTTGGTATAGTGTAGACAATCAGCATATGTTACTATGTTTCACATTCAGTGGCGGATCTAGGATTTTTCCGAACCGGGGCAAAAACTTCACGCTGGCGCCCCCCCCCCCCCTTAAAGAAAACGCCATACTCAGTTGGGTACTATTAAACTAACGTGATAAAAAAGACATAATAGGAAACGAGTTATTTTATTGCTTGCATTACATATAATACACACAATTAGAATACATAACGCACTAGCCAGACTGTATTCACAATTGTAGTCCTTAGGCCATAGCAAAATTTGCACTAAATGTTCCTCCAACTTCACTCGTCGAACTTTCATTTCCGCGAAAGAATCTATAACTTCATCAAAATTCGTCTCATAAGCTGTTCTATTTTCGACTGAGAAGATCGCGAGGCTAGAAAGACGTTCCTGGTTCATTGTTGATCGCAGGTAGGTTTTTATGATTTTTCGTTTACTAAAACTCCACTCGCAGCTTGCGGACGTCGTTGGTAACGTGCAGTATATTCTCAGAGCTATACAAATGTTAGGAAAGACTTCCTGCAAGTCATTTTTACACATTTGTTGCAACAATTGGAATGGACTAGTTGTTTCAACGATTCCAATTAAAAATGGAGCTTGTTGTTTAAACACGGCAAGTTCTTGCCAGAAATCAATTGCGTTCAAGTCCTTGAAGTATCTGCTTGCTAGAACGGCTCCATTTTTTTGGAGATCTTCTGCGGACATATTTACTAACGTGTGGCCACCAAGGAAGGCAAAGTTTTCATTTAGTTTTATTGCACTTTCTACCCTTATTCCTATTTCCGTTAAAATTCTGTCAAATACAACTTTTATATCTTTGTAAAACAGCTGTGTGGGGTGTAATGCTCTTGATTCGTCCTCGCAGATTTCGTCGTGTTGCCTCTTACGTTTGGGAATTCGTTTACTTTTGAGTATCGGAACGATTCACAATTTTTGTGCTACAGGTGTAGCTTCTTTGATCCAATATTCTATCGCCTTTAGTCTCAATTCTTGCAATATCTTAATAAGCCCTTTCATTAGTGTCACAGAACATGAAAGGATTAATTAAGTCCTCCTTTTATATTTTCACGTTTACTCTGTTAATTTCTCGAAGAAGGTTAGCCCAAATTGTTAATTTGAGGATAAATTTAAAATCCAATACAACATGTAAGAAATGAGCGGCTTCATACTTAGATTCTGCATCCAGAGAAGATTCTTCAATTTCCTCTAGTGCTTTGAGAAGTTCAGGTGAATTATTTAATAGGGCAGGGCCGGATTAAGACAGCGCGAGGCCCGTAGCAAATGTGAAGAAGAGGCCCTTGATTTTTCCCGTCCGGCTAGGCTAGGTGGAGGGCCCTACTAGAAAGGCGCGCGAGGCCCGTAGCATTTGCTACCTCCTGCTACGTGGTTAATCCGGTACTGCAATAGGGCTGTAACAGCAAGGTTTTTGGCCGACCATCTTGTCTGGCTACTACCTTTTAAGTTGGTTTTTGTACATTTTTTCATTATTTTCCACCGTGTAGTGGATCCAACAAAGAGGCAATAAAGTTTTTGTACAAGTCCAAATAGACAAACATTTAAAAAAAAATGGGTATCGTCTCGTTCTGCATAAGACTGTAAGCGAAAATAAGCTAGTAATTCAAATTTTCTAAAAACAATTAACTTTTCAACCACCATCAAAAATCTGGTATTTTCAGGATCTGGCTGCTGAACAGCCTATTCCCTACATACGTTTTCGGAGAGCGAAGTTTTATGAGTGCTTTATTGTAGGTATATGTCTTGAGAAACGGCGATATATGCTAATAACAATTGATAGGCTTGGTTCATAATATATACAGAGGTAAGAAATTAGGCCCATATAAGTTAATGACACGATTTTTTTGACATTTTACTGGTCCTCGGAATGACAAAAGATGAGAAAGGCTGAGATATTTGATAACGATAGATTCTTCCTTAACGGTTCGTTTCCAGTAATCTATATATTAATACGCTAAGCGAAAACTTTTGATACATTTTTAAGAATATTGCGCTCACGGAGAAGTGTGAGATTTGGCATAGTTAAAGTTTATATGGAGAAGAAGTGCAGGAAGCTAAAATCAATATATAATATGCGTTACAAATACATTAAATTAAACACTCGCTCGCTTACGTAGTTCGCTCAGATGCCGCCAGTTCTGGGCGTTGTTTTACCTGACGGCTGGTAGATAGCGCAGCTAGCGGCCAGAATATTGGGCAAACGGAGGAACTTAAAGAAATACAGAAAGCTAAAATTCTTAGCATAGATGGCGTACTTTGTGGTCTTTGGTGAAACAAAACACTCGAGATTAATCTCTGAACTTATATAAAAGCAAGAAGCAAAAGAAATACAGAAAGCTAAAATTCTTAGCATAGATGGCGTACTTTGTGGTCTTTGGTGAAACAAAACACTCGAGATTAATCTCTGAACTTATATAAAAGCAAGAAGCAACATTTCGAGGTTTAGCTGAAAGGTGGGAAACAAAACAGTCGATCTTAATCTCTGAACTTACATAATATCTATATATTAATACGCTAAGTGAAAACTTATGATACATTTTTAAGAATATTGCGCGCACGGGGTAGTGTGAGATTTGGCATAGTTAAAGATTATATGGAGAAGTAATGCAGGAATATGCTATTTTTACGAATAAGTGCCGTGCACAAACGGAGGAACTTAAAGAAATGCATCGCGCACTGAAAAGATTTGGCATTGTTAATGTTTATATGGAGAAGAAGTGCAGAAAGCTAAAATCTGTGTATAATATGTTACAGATATATCAAATTAAATAAAAGATTCGTTGTTTACATTTTTTTTTTTTAGTGGTAAGCGAATCGGCCAATGTCTGTGATTTTAGTCAGCAGTAAAGAAAAAAAATAAAAGCATAGTTAATACATGTTACAAATAGATTATTCAAATAAAAAATTAATTTGCAAACGTGTGTGTGTGCGTGAAATAGGATCGGAGCCAACGTTCTTACGTGAATTCCCTGCATTGAGACACTGTGGTATTTAGTAAAACGAAAGACTTGGATAAAGTAGAGATTAATCTTTGAAGTTATAAAAGGAATACTTCGAAAAGGAATGTAGCGATTCTGCCAGATACTATACTGTCATTTGATTATTTAAAATGTTAAACTTTGGTTAAGGTCTTTTGATTTTTTAATTTCAGTAATTTCATTAGAGAGAGACAAGAAGTAAGGAATACTTATCTGCGTGAAATTCAAAATGATAATAGACCAAATTTAAATAGCTAACACATAAAAAGACGAAATTATTTTGATAGATACATTTAAATGCGCACTGAATTTCATTCCACGAAATTTTTACAGTTTCGAATTTACAATGCAGGTTTTGCAATGAAAAACATTTCGATTCAGAAGTCACTTCAGGTGAAAGGACTGCACTTTCTTCATGTTTCATAAAGCTAAAGCAGTTTTCCGGCCTTAAGTCAAAATGAATATTTTAAATTCAAATGAATACATTTCATCATTTGCTATGGTTAGATTAAAAGCTCAAATTTAGCATACAGTCACGCATGGAGTGTATCGTTTTAATTTTATAGGTAATGCAGAGAATTAAGCCAAACAACACATGCTAATAACGTATTGGTACACGCTCGCAGCTAACGACGTCAGGGTATACAGTATATAATATATCTATTGTCACACCAAACGCAATAGAACAAATTCAAATAATGATTATTACTCTTTCATGAAAGAAACTAAACAACTTAATGATTTACGGTCGAATTTCGACCGCTGGGCGGTCACTAGTAAATATTTAAACTCGTTCAGCACAAAAGCAGATATTAAAACAAAACTGGGCTAATCACTCGAACGCAGCTGCTAGAATGCGAACATCAGATGGCAAAATTTATAAATCCAAGAATATCAGGAGTTCCTGCTAACAATGACGAAATGAATTCCATTCCGCGATTAGAGCTTTGTTTTAAGGCCGCTCTGTCACAGAACAATGAATTTTCCGTCCTTTCAAGTTGCCGCCGCGGTCAGTGTTCCACGGCACTTTACCAAAAAAAAAAGTGTCGGCAGCACATGAATATACGTCCTGGCGCTTATAAAAAGATGCCAACAACATGTGATTTTGGCGCCCCCCTGAAGTTGTCGCCCGGGGCAAGAGCCCCGGTTTGCCCCCCCTTAGATCCGGCACTGTTCACATTGTAAACAAGTGTTGAAAGTCTAATTTAAGCGGGTCAAGTTTACATCGCGGTACAATGAATGTGCATGGTTTAGTCCAGTTTCAGTTTACACTGAAAGTGTACGATGAAATTAATTGTGATAATTTGTGCTGTGTGATCTACTAAACCTGATTAAGCAAACGTTGTTGTCACCCGAAATGTAGTTCGCGATGCATTTCATGTGTTTAGATCTGTCCACATAGTTTGATTTTGTAGTGGAAATATTAATGGAAATGTGGGTAGGTTGAAATGCGGCATGTACAATAAGGGTACAAACAATTTATTTATTATTAGTTGTTACTAATTTGATGAGCACCAGGTTAGTGACACAACGTGTATCGCGATGTAAACTACTCCCATCTAAGCTGACTTTTGATGTATGGTATGAAGATAAATGTACTGATGTTGCTAGCAAAGTTACATAGGCCACTAACAGTGCAATATCTTCTGAGGTAGCTCAGAAGTTATGAGGTCTTTTGAAGGGTTCAATTAAAAAAAAAAAAAAATATCTAAACATGGAGGAAGGAATATATGGACACGACGCAAGGGATCTTCCCCACGTACTGGAGTGAAACTGGGTAGAGAGCAGTGGGGTGGGGAGGCCGCCATATTACTTGGCCGGAGAAACATGGGGAATAGGCACAAAAACTTCAACGGAATCATAAGACAACCGTGGCACCGCAATTTAATGATGGATTATTATGTAACTCGATGAGACAGATCAAAAATGAAGAATAAAATTTTTTGATATCGTACTTAGTTCTCGAGATATACTGTCTGAAAAGAGTGGAGTTTATGGTTGAAATTCAGAAGAAACATGTACCCAAAGTCAAATTTGATGATAGATTCTTATGTAACACGACGATACAAATCTAAAATAAAGAATAAATTATTTTAATATTTCGCTCAGTTCTCGAGATATTGTACCCCAAATGTGAGGTGGTTAGGGTGAGATCTGGCCTGGACCAAAAAAAAAATCAGCGAAACCACCATATCTACACTGTGGAAATGCAATATAGGTGTTTTATTTTCTTCCTAGTGATTGTTGTTGGGTTGAAATACAGCCTGAAACAAAACAAAAAAGAGCCACCAAAATTACAAGGAAATATACCTGTAACTGATTTTTAACATGCTATATCTCGAAAACCAAGCGAGATATCAAAAAATTTTATTCATTATTTTCGATTTCGTTGAGTTCTATAAGAATTCATCATCAGGTTGTGGCGCCACAGTAATGATAGAACTGCCGGTTATGATGCACATAATTTTGCTGCACATGCAAACTGGGTGTTTTATTTTCTTACTAATCCTTGTGGTTAGTTTGAAACGCCAGAATAAAAACGTCACCAAAGGCACAAGGAACTATACCTAACTAATTTTTGATAGTTAATATCTAGGGAGATACCAGAAAATTTTACTCTCGATTAGTTTCACCAATTTACATGAAAATCAATCATCAAATAGCATCGCCAGGGCCATAATAGTACTGCCCACCTCAACACATATGATTCAAATTAAACTACAGTTCTAGCTACAACAACGTTGGCAATATTAGGATCCCCAGTTCACGTTGAATATCACAACTAATTTCAACATATACCTTCAGTATAAACAGCAATTGAACCAACACACATGCAATAAAAAAATTCATTGTATTGTGATGTAAACTTGCCCTGAAACTACTATTGTGTGCTTCATACTAGTAGTAATAGTAGCAAAAAAAAAAAAAATCTAAGGAATATCATATTATTTTGAAAACAACAAATTAATCATTAGTAGCCTCATGGATTGAATAAGAAATTATATGCTCTAGACATTTTATTCAACATGTATTTATGATGCAAACTTATCATTTGTGCTTCAATTGCTTGTTGAAGTGTGAATTCCGTGGCATAATGTTTGATAATAAACTCAATTGGCCAGAGCACATTGGGCAGGTTACAAACTGCTTTATTTCTTGGAAGGGATGATGAGAGGATGTAACAGAGAAGATAAGGTAAGGAACTGAGTTACAAAAATATACTTACTTGAATGTGGTAGTATTGTTTGGAACCCACATTTTGGAAAATTTTCTTTTGTAGATAAATGAACAAAAACACAGTAGGAATTTAAAAGTAAATTCATACATGTTAAATTTTTAAAATAAAAACAAGAGGGAACTACATGAGTAGGAGATATTTTCCAGTAGTGAGGTGGTAGTTACGTTGGCAAGCATGTGGGCGCATGGTTAGAATTGTCTCAGTCTTGTTTATTACAATAAATACCAAATACAATTACACAACAATATCAACAACTTCAACATAAGATTTCCACACTATATCATGTAATAAGCTTAATTACCAATCGGTTACTTAAAATTCCCCCAAGATATACTTATATTAAATAACCACAATACTAGTTGGCCTTAATGATCCATGATGGCCCAAGAGTCCAAGGATTTACACACTTAAATTTACTTATGTCTAAACAACAATTTAATAATGGTAGAATATCCGGTGCTATAAGTTCCTAAACAGGATTTCCAAAGATCGAGCTTCTCAAGGCACTTATATCAGTTGAGCTCAACCAACACTGGTCTGTTTTAATGTTTCAGCACCCCTCAAGGGTACAGACAAACATACATACACTGTTTCCCTCATGTGAAAGAACAGCCATTAGTGACCTAGATTGTCCCACGCAAGCACGAACACCAAACAGAAAATCTCCAATTGCACCGAGGAAGCAGAAAATACAACGAAGTTGAATTGTCTGAATACCACGAACTCTCTAACAGTCTATCCACTCGTGGAACATGAAGGCACAGGTTGCTCCGAAGGTGCCAAAGCGCCCACTTTACGAGGACACCCCAAACTGCCATATAGTCTGGGCATGTGAGGCGACGACACAGTTTACGGCCACTCAGAACTGCTTGTCAGACCAGGCACCGTCAATAACCCCTCGTCGACGGCCTAGGATCACGTTGCTCCGCCTAACTGCTGCCCGTGCATGGAGCACGTCGCCTTCTGCAAATGCCGCTTCCGACACCACCACTTCCTCCTCAGACTGTTCACTTCCTAGCCGAGACTGACCGCAGAGACTCACCTCTTTCCTGAGCCGGGTCGCCCCTTAAATCCTCTCTACAGACCGATAGAGGGCACTCACATTCATAGCGCTCTCTATCGGCCGGCGAAAGATGACAATCGCCACCAGATGGCCGGAACCTGGCCGCCGCGCGCCCTAGCGGAGAAGTTAGCGATATGAAACAGCCGCCTAGCGACAGAGAGCCGCGCACGGCTCAAGTAGAGCACATGCTCCAATGAAACTAAAAATTAATTTTATAAAAAGAAGCATTAATACTCCATTTCTGTAGGCTTAGTTATTTATAACTCATGAAATATGAGCACTGTCATCTCTTTTTGAATCATTTATATCTATTTATTTGGAAACAGATTCATGCAGAAATAAAAATGGACTCCATAAATAAAGAATTTATTGGCCTTTGAACAATATGAATTTGGTGAATGAGCTTCTAATTCAATCTCCTTTTTTAACAATATTCTTCCCCCAGTATCTAAATCTAACTAACAAATAATTTTTTATAACTGCCCTAATCGAGAGAATGTTCATTAAGCTGACTGAACAAATTTTTGCCCATTAGCATTTGAAAAACGTGTGTTTCCATTTTCAAAATGTTTAATTCCTTTTTAATAAATAAACAAACATTTGAATGCACATTTCTTCTAAATACTTTTTCACTTGTTTTGCAAATCTTATCTACATAATAAAAATGAATCGCCAAATGTGTTGCTAACCGCAAAACTCGAGAACGGTTACACCAATTCGGCTAATTCTTTTTTATATATTTTATATATATGTTATAGAACGTTTATTTAGAATTAAAAAAAAACAAAAACAAAAAAAAACGCTGGTAACTTGGCCACTAAGCAAACCATATTTTTAAACCTATATGATGTATTGTAAGGCACTTAATATGACCACTCAATATTTTCCATTTTTATTAGTATTAATTAAAAATTAGTTTAGATTAAAAAACAAAAATGTAAAACCTCGAAATACACTTAAGACGCGCTAAAAAGTGTTAATGTCGTTTTGCCAATCAAAATTGTGAACTGTTAATTTTTATCATTTAACATTAAAAATTATTTATTACTTTAATTATTATTTAATTTATTAACGTTATAAGTAACTATGTTTTAAATATATGCGTTGAAAAACTGTTTGTACCAATCCCGCACGGATCCCGCGGGATTGCAATCCTTAGTTGATACCTCGCATCCCAATGGTACCAACTGACGTACCATTCGAATTTAAACGACTGCAATTTCCAGTATGGCTTGCTTTCGTTATGACCATAAATTAATCCCAGGGTCAGTCGTTGAGTGTTTGCGGCGTTAATCTTGAAAACCCATGCTTCTCTCATGGACAGTTGTATGTTGCCTGCTCCCGCGTTGGAAAACCGTCAGCTTTATTTGTTTACGCGCCAGGTAACCAACAAAAAATATCGTGTACAATAAAGCATTTTAATAAAAATATCAACACATTATTACTAACAACTTGCGGTGTACGAAATAGAAAACTTATTTTTGTAAGTAATCGTTGTTTATTAAAGTGATCACTCTGTAATACGTTTTATTCATTTATTTTTTCTATTGGACTGCAATAGGACAATAACTTTTGACTGAAAGAAGTCTGTCGGGGCAGCTAGTATATATATAAAAAATATACGTGTGTTTTCCTATATTTAATTTTTCAGCCACCACGACCTAGCACAGATCACTGGTCTTTGTGTGTGGAAGTAGCATGGAGTTTCCTGTCGTGCACAAAGTTGGCCGAATGTCAATAGCTGTGGAGATGTGGGAGATATGATGGTTAAAAGTGGTTCATGCATGGCATTTTCGCATTTCAACCAAATACATGTGTCTCCGTATATGTCACTCTGCTGCAACAACTACATAGTATAGACCATTGGTGTTTGTGTGTGGTAGTGGCATCGTGTCTCCTATCGTGTACTATGGTGATTAGATGTAGGTAGCTATGGGGGTGTGGGAGATATGGTGGTTGCGGCACTTTCATATTTCTACCTATAACGTATGTGTCGTGGTGTATAACTTTTCAGCCAAAACTATCTAGCGCAGATTACTGGTGTTTGTATGTAATAGTAGCACAGAGTCACCCGTCCATCACAACTTTGGCCGAATTTCGGTAACTGTGGGAGTGTGGAAGATATGGTGGTCGATGAAGGATATTTTCGTATCTCGACCAATGATATGTGTGTCTGTATATTTTACTTTGCTGCCTGAACTACATAGCGCAGAAGACTGGCGTTTGTGTGTGGTAATAGCATCGAGTCTCCCGTCGTGCGTTATGGTGGTTAGATGGCGTTAGGTGTCAATCCAAATTCTTTACAACCATGAACGAAGTCGTCGGTACCAGCTGGCAGCTAGTGTTATATACATCAAGTAATGGATGAATAAGACCATTCCTTGTTTTGTATGTTATGAGAGATTTCTGAAATAAGTGATATGTGGAACACAGTACACTGAAACAATCTTCACACGTTAATGTTTTTAAACCAGCAATCTAATAAACAATATGATGCATTAAAACAGTCAGTTTACCTGCATAAAATAAATTATCGTGGTCGAAATTGGGAAACAACTGTAATTCTTTTTCCTCTTCAATAACTCGATGGTTCCTTGATGTAAAATTTATAATATCTACTGTTGCAACTGTCACATACGACAGTGCCATGATTGATAATTGTTCCAGGGATATACAATTACCAGTGTTTGCACATTTCACTTCACATTTCAAGAGCAGTTTTTTATAATCTGCTTTAAATTGTCTGGCAGTGGGATTGTTTGAACACCCCTCCAAAGATCTGATTCATTGAAAAAAATTTATGTGATCCTGACTAAATTTATATGCTGATATATATTTTAAGATTTTTTGATAAATAATTAAAGAATTAAATACATACTTCAAATTCTGAACATCAATCAGAAAACCTAAGAATCCAGTGCACCTACTGCTTTCAACTATTCGTTCGCCATTTTGGGACACTTTCAAATTACATTTATAATTTTCTATTTCAACCAATCTTTGTATCAATGCATCGTAATTACACTCAGATATTGCTTTCTTGAGTCCAAGTTGTTTTGTGTGCTGTGAGTTCATGATATCGAACAGATCATTGAACATTGTAATAAATTTAATGGTTGGTTCACAGCCTTGAAATTTGGGATCTTTCATAAAATCTTGGCAAAAATGCAAAGCATCTGCGACCGACTTGCTCAATGTCTGTGATGCAAGCTTCACTTTCATCTTCTGCTTGTAGTACTTCACATGTACATCCTTCAGTTTATTTGCTAGGTAAAGACCCTCAGTTTCTTGAAGTTCATGAAGATATTTAATGTACTTCCACTCGATGAAATTGTTGCTGCCATCCACCATACTACCTTTTTCACCAAGTGTATTACGAACACATTTTAACATATGATATGGATCCAAAAGAACATAAATAAATAATTCAGGATTTTCTGGGTGTTGAAACTTACTTATGAGATTATCAGGTGAGAAGCTGCAACCTAATTGAGTTAAGGCACATAAATTTGATGCGAGTACATCAAAAGTAACTGACACAACATTTACCTTCTAATTGTGAAGCACCGTCAAACACTGAGTGATCAAATTTGCTTTTTCTGCAGATGTAATACCATGTAGCAGGATGTATCATTTTGGAAGTTTCCAATTTTCATTGATACAAAGTACAATAAAAACGAAAGCTTCCTTTGCTACACATAAAGAGTCATCGTCTATTTCAGCTCCAATTTCAACAAAGCCATGGAAAATTTTTCCATCAAATTCCACTTGTTTCTTGATAAACATTTCATCGTACACTAATGAGAACACTAAATTTGGATTTACCTGTTTTTTCTGTGCTAACAGTTCGAAACATTCATCAGTGAATCTAGGTTCTGCATCTATTCGTCTGTACCAGAAGGAAATAGTACAAGGATGAGGAAGGCATGTATCAAATGTATCCCTTACATAGTTGTAAGCCCTTGGTGAATAAAAATGAAGCGTTAGTGCGAATGTACGCAATTTGGAGGAATATGTCTTTGGTAGGCTATTTCCCACAACTTTATTCAACTGTCTTTTCAGAAACTCCTCATTCACACCAGATGCCTTAGATAAGACATCAAGAGAATCGATTGTGCACAACTGCTTATCTTTCAGTTCCTGAAACATACTTGACAATTTTTCTATTCATCTCTTAAACCTGCGATTCTGTTGACGGATTATTCTTATTTTCTCCCTATTGCTTCTAATAACTTCTTCATAACATTCTACCTTTCTTTTTAAGGATTGCACATCATTTGTTAAACACTTAATTGGTGATGTAGAAGTATCAACAGTTGTTTATGAATGTTCCCCTTCGATTGATTTTGAAAGAGAACCAGGTTCAGTTGAGAGCAGACTGGGTCCCAGAAGTACATCACTATGTTCCATGGTGGACATGTTGATACAAAGACGTGGTTCTGCAGTGTTTGGATCACCATTAGTTGCAGACACTCTACGTACTATAACACTGACTGACTTTGAAGTATCAGAAACACGTTCCTTTGGAGGTTTTCTCTTTATTTTTAACTCAAAATTTAAAAACAGAATAGTTTATTACAGGCTGGTGAGGAATTTTCTGTTACAATGTTACAGGGATTATTAATTCTGTCTGCTGTGGATAATATTTTTTCTTTTAACTTCAGGATGTTTAAATATTGTACAGGGAGATTCTAAGTATTATTCACTTATATAATTGTAATGGTGTAAAAGTTATCAAATATTATCAAAAACTTTGGATATAATACTCTGCTGATCCTCATTTACAGTAAATAAAGTTAATTTTACTCTCACATGTTAGCTGTCAATTTATGGCACCATAGGGAACCTGTTGCAGCACTGTTGTAATGCATATATCATTGTTTTAAATAGTTTACAAGTAACTTGTACTATCTCTCATATATGATGGATATGCAGGAAAAAATGTTTGGTACTCCATTTTCTCTCAATCTTATTAATGACAATGATGTTCTATCCACTTGATCTTCTGAAAAATGAGCTGTGTATAAGTAACTAAAATTAGTTGGGGTCCAATTTTGTCTCCTACAAGCCTTGATCCATTTGGATCGCTGATCTTCATTCCTTGGAAACCTGTATCAAAGAAAAAATATTTTATGTATTGGCTATACAGCAGGTAATTCTTTTTAACTTAAATAACAAACTGTTTATTTCTACAGTTCTTAAATAGGTTGTATTTTCACATTCCATTTCAGTAATTGATAAGGAAGATTTAAAAATCTAGAAAAATAGTTGAAGACATATTAACGAACAGAAATAAGTCATATCTGAAATTTAAAAAATAGCATAAGTCAATGTTTAGAACTTTCAAAAAAATTAACACTTCAAAAAAACTTATAGTTTCTGAGCTTACTTAGAAGATATTGTACTGTTAGCGGCCTATATAATTTTGTTAGAAAAATCAGTGCATTCATAAATGAGAAGCTAACAGTTAATAATAAATAAATTGTTTGTTCTCTTCTGGTACACACCGCATTTCAACCTGCCAACATTTCCGTTAATATTGCCGCTACAAAATCAAACTATGTAGACAAAAAAAACAAGAAATGCATTTCGGACAACAGTTTATTTCATCACGTTTAGTAGTTCGCACAGCACAAATTATCACAATTTCATCGTACACTTTCAGTGTAAACTTAAACGTGAATAAAGCATGAATAATACCATATTCACTGTGTCGCGATGTAAATATGACCCACTTAAATTAAATTTTCAACACTTGTCTACAATAAGGCTAGCTTTTCAGGTGCAAAATAGTAACATATGCTAATTGTCTACACTTCACCAACAAAAATTTGAGAACGATATGATCCTATTGAGAGCAATCAATAAATTTATAGTAAATGGCCCTAATTTTGCAGTTACCTGTCAGATACTTCAAGAACGAGTTTTACAATGTGACTTACTTATGACACGCTATTCCAGATTTTTTTCTTATCTTGTCTGTTTGTGTAACCATTCGCAACACAATTTGGCATTATAGAAAACTTTAGAATATTAGAAAATGAAATATTCTCAGCAGCATACACAGTGCAAACAGCCCATTGGTTGGGGGCTCCTATGGCCGCCGCACATGCGCAGTAGTCGACGAGGAGTTTTTGTTATGAGGTTTCACTGATTTGGCGTTATTTCGTCTCCATATATTCCTTCTTCCATGGTTTTAAACATAGACTTAACCTAACCTAACCACCCCAATTTGGAGACCATATTTCCAGAACTAAGCTAGATATCGAAAATATATCTTATTCACTTTCGAGTTATCTCGTCGTCTTGCATAAGAATCTATCATCAAATTTGACTTTAAGGAAATTTTTCTTCTGAATTTCAACCTAAAACTCCTCTCTTATGAGACAGTATATCTCGAGAACTAAGAACGATATCAAAAAATTAAATCTACATTTTCGTCTGTCTCATCGAGTTACATAATAATCCAAAATCAAATTCAGGTGCCACGATTGTCTTATGATTCCCTTGAGATTTTTGTGCCTATTCCATGTGTTTATATTCGCCAATATGGCCACCTCACCACCCCACTTGTATATTCAGTTAATCTTTTTTTTTTAACTGCTTGTATTGTCTCTGCTGCTTAACGTCTCTTAACAGCTAGGTCTTTAGAGACGGGAAAGGATGGGGGGGCAAGGATGGGAAGGAATTCAGCCAAGGTCTTTTGAATGAAGCATCCCGGTATTTGCCTGGAGTGATTTGGGATACCATGGAAAACCCAAATCTGGATGCCCGGACGAGGATTCGAACGGACGTCCTCCCGAATGTGAGGCGAGAACGCTAACCGTTACACCACTGAGGCGGCGATACTACTACTACTAACAGACAATAATTATCCACAAGGATACAGCGGGAAGTATGTGGGAACGTGGTTAGAAGTTCAAGCCTTGTTTAAACATTGGTTTATTACAATTATTAAAGATAATGCTGACACTTACAGAAAATGTTACAACTATAATATCAAATACCACCAATCATGGTCTTGCAAACTAAGATATGAATAATCTTGTTATCACAAAATGATATAATGTTATGGACCAAACCTTGGTCTTGCAACTTATACCTTGAATAACCCTTATAATTACAAACCATCCTATTTATACCAAATTATAAAAAATAACCAGACTGGCTCTTAACAATCTACTAGCCAAATACAATTTTATATATGAGCCAGACTGCTAACGACGAGGTAGAAGACGACACACTGGTAGTAGCAATTAACATAGAAAATGACTCATATAATGTCAAATAAAGCTGGCCTCAATCTTGTAGATTAACGTATGAATAATCCCGTAATAACCGACAATTCCTCATAGATCAATGACAGAAATAACAAGACCAGCTCGTTCCAATCTACTAGCATCTAACACTCTGCCAGTAGGACCAAGCACAATTTATGCCTGAGGCAGACCGCTAACGACGAGGCGGAAGGCAACACTTGTGGTTGCAGTTGACGGCCACTACCTCCAGTACCCACAGCATTCTCGGTGAAGAGTGTCGGAGAACTCCCTCTCTGGAGGTGGTCGAAGCTCGGCCGCACTGACTGCTTCCTCCTTAGTCCCGCAACGCTATCACCCGGAAAACATTGGCGGGATGCCGACCGCGTGCCTTCAACTCACTGACTGACTGACTGTCCGACTCCATTCTCCAGCCCCGCTGCCACTCCGGGAAGTACTAGTGGAACACCGACTGCCTGCCCCCAACTGACTGACAGCCTCCCTGGCCGCCCGGTCCAACCGCGGACCCGCCATCCCCACCGGGCTTCCGGCGTCACGGCGACACAGAGAAGTACTCTTTCCCGACTGACTGACTGGCTGGCAGACTGACCAACTCCATTCTCCAGCCCCGCTGCCACTCCGGGAAGTACTAGTGGAACACCGACTGCCTGCCCCCAACCGACTGACAGCCTCCCTGGCCGCCCGGTCCAACCGCGGACCCGCCAACCCCACCGGGCTTCCGGCGTCACGGCGACACAGGGAAGTACTCTTTCCCGACTGACTGCGACTAACTAACTAACTAACTCACTCAGACTAACTTCCTCAGACTAACTGCCTAACTAACTGCCACAGACTAACTGCCTGCTCGGTTCCGTGTCCCCACATACAGTATATACCCGCTATCGCCAGGCGCCACAGCGCTCTCTAGCGGGGGAACACGAAAGAGGAAACATCGCGAGAGGAAGAGAAGGAAAAGATACAACAAGAGCCGAGCACGGCTCAACCACCACGCTTAGTTTAAATTTCTCCACAACTAACATTTCGATTTACAATTTTTAAGTGACAGGATTATTTTGATGAGGTTAGAAACTAAGCCCGTCCCAACCACATTAGTACAAGTGTACATGCCAACGTCACAAGAAGATGATGAAGAAATAGAGAAAATATATAGCGAAATTGAAGAATTAATCCAATATGTAAAGGGGGAGGAAAATCTAATAATCATGGGTGATTGGAATGCAATAGTGGGAGAAGGAAAAGAGGGGAATACTGTAGGAAGTTTTGGTCTAGGAGAAAGAAATGAGCGAAGAAGCAGTTTGCTAGAATTTTGTGAAAGATATAAGCTAGTAGTGGCAAACACACTGTTTAAGAACCATGCAAGAAGAATATACACCTGGAAACGTCCTGGAGATACAGGCAGATATCAGCTAGATTATATCATGGCCAAACAGAGATTTAGGAATCAAGTACTAGACTGTAAAGCGTACCCAGGAGCAGACATAGACTCTGACCATAATTTGATAATAATGGAGTGCAGGCTGAAATTTAAGCGAATAAGGAAGCAGTATAAGCAGAACAAACTGGAAGTGAATAAACTGAAACAATCTAGCACAAGAGAAAAATTTGCAGAAATGGTAGACTTGGGTCTAAGAAGTAACTCTGAAAGGAGCTCAACCAAGGACGAATGGAATGCATTAAAGACCGAAATAATGGAAGCTGGTAAATAAACATTAGGCTTTAAGCAACAAGCTGCCCGAAAACCTTGGATCACAGAAGACGTTTTGGAGCCGATGGATCAGAGGAGAAGGTACAAAACTGCTCAGGATGAAGCAGGAAGAGAACAATACAGGCAATTTAGAAATCAAATAAACAGGAAATGCAAAAAAGCAAAAGAAAAATGGCTACAAGAAAAGTGTGAAGAAGTAGAAAAGGAAATGGTCGTAGGTAAAATAGATGTTGCGTATAGGAAGACAAACAGAATTTTGGAGAAATGAAGAAAAGAGGTGTGAACATTAAAGCTGCCGATGGGAAATCTCTTTTAACCTCAGAAGGTAGAGCTAACCGATGGAAGGAATACATTGAGAAACTGTATGATGGGGACGACTTGAACAATAGTGTATTGGAAAAGGAAGGTGATGTCAACATTAATGAATTTAGAGATCCTGTTTTGAGGACAGGAGTTAATAGAGCTCTGAATGACTTGGAAGCAAACAAGGCAGTTGGAATTGATGAGATCCCTGCAGAACTTCTTAAATCCTAGGAGAAGAAGGAATCGAAAGATTATTCAAGCTGATATCAAAAAGTTATGAAACAGGAGAAATTCCAACTGATTTTAATAAAAATATCATCTTCACACTTCCAAAGAAATCAAAAGTCGACAAATGTGAGAATTATCACACCATTAGTCTAACATCGCATGCTTCAAAATTACTGACCAGAATAATATACAGAAGAATGGAAAGGATAGTAGAAAAACGCGGTACAAGGGAAGCAATTCTGGCTTTAAGAATAATACACTCCTGGAAATTGAAATAAGAACACATTGACGCCTGTGTGTAAGACCCACCATACTTGCTCTGGACACTACGAGAGGGCTGTACAAGCAATGATCAAACGCACGGCACAGCGGACACACCAGGAACAGCAGTGTTGGTCGTCGAAGGGCGCTAGCTGCGCAGCAGTTGGGCACCGCCGCAGTCAGTGTCAGCCAGTTTGCCGTGGCATACGGAGCTCCATCTCAGCCTTTAACACTGGTAGCATGCCGCGACAGCGTGTACGTGAACCGTATGTGCAGTTGACGGACTTTGAGCGAGGGCGTATAGTGGTCATGCGGGAGGCCGAGTGGACGTACCGCCGAATTGCTCAACATGTGGGGCGCGAGGTCTCCACAGTACATCGATGTTGTCGCCAGTGGTCGGCGGAAGGTGCACGTGCCCGTCGACCTGGGTCCGGACAGCAGCGACGCACGGACGCACGCCAAGACCGTCGCATCCTACGCAGTGCCGTAGGGGACTGCACCACCACTTCCCGGCAAATTAGAGACACTGTTGCTTCTGGGGTATCAGAGAGGACCATTCGCAACCGTCTCCATGAAGCTGGGCTACGGTCCCACGCACCGTTAGGTCGTCTTCCGCTCACGCCCCAACATCGTGCAGCCCGCCTCCAGTGGTGTCGCGACAGGCGTGTATGGAGGGACGAATGGAGACGTGTCGTCTTCAGTGATGAGAGTCGCTTCTGCCTTGGTGCCAATGATGGTCGTATGCGTGTTTGGCGCCGTGCAGGTGAGCGCCATAATCAGGACTGCATACGACCGAGGCACACAGGGCCAACACCCGGCATCATGGTGTGGGGAGCGATCTCCTACACTGGCCGTACACCTCTGGTGATCGTCGAGGGGACACTGAACAGTGCACGGTACATTCAAACCGTCATCGAACCCATCGTTCTATCATTCCTAGGCCGGCAAGGGAACATGCTGTTCCAACAGGACAATGCACGTCCAGATGTATCCCGTGCCACCCAACGTGCTCTAGAAGATGTAAGTCAACTACCCTGGCCAGCGAGATCTCTGGATCTGTCCCCCATTGAGCATGTTTGGGACTGGATGAAACGTCGTCTCACGCGGTCTGCACGTCCAGCACGAACGCTGGTCCAGCTGAGGCGCCAGGTGGAAATGGCTTGGCATGCCGTTCCACAGGACTACATCCAGCACCTCTACGATCGTCTCCATGGGTTGAATTGCAGCCTACATTGCTGCGAAAGGAGGATATACACGGTACTAGTGCCGACATTGTGCATGCTCTGTTGCCTGTGTCTATGTGCCTATGGTTCTGCCTGTGTGATCATGTGTTGTATCTGACCCCAGGAATGTGTATATAAAGTTTCCCATTCCTGGGACAATGAATTCACGGTGTTCTTATTTCAATTTCCAGGAGTATACTTGAAGGGCGGATCCAGAAAAACAAAGATACTTTTATGGCATTTGTTGATTTAGAAAAAGCTTTTGATAATGTTAGGTGGGACAAGATGTTCAAAATTTTAAAGAAGTCTGGTCTAAAGTATCGAGATAGAAGAATACTTTATAAATATATAAAAATCAAGTGGCTGTAATAAAAGTAGAGAATCATGAGAGACAAGCATCAGTTAAAAAGGGCGTGAGACAAGGTTGTAGTCTATCCCCGTTAATTTTCAACTTGTATGTAGAGGAAGCAATGAAGAAAGTCAAAGAAAAATTTCCATGTGGCATAAGTGTTCAGGGAGAAAACTTTATTATGCTACGATTTGCTGATGACATTGTCTTGTTAACAGAAAGGGCTGAGTACATTGAGAAATTACTGAATGGCATGAACAAAATACTGAAGGAAGATTTTTGCCTGAATATAAATCAAAGCAAGACTAAAGTAATGAAATGTAGCAGAAATGATACCAATACTAGTAGATTAAATATAAAAATAGGATCGAATGCAATTGGAGAAGTAAGTGAATTCTGTTACTTAGGAAGCAAAATTACAACCGATGGCCGAAGCAAGAATAATGTTAAAAGCAGAATAGCACTAGCAAAAAGAGCCTTCATGAAAAAGAGAAATTTTTTAGTTTCAAATATTGTTCAAGGGATTGGAAAAAACTTTTTAAAACTCTATGTTTGGAGCACAGCCCTTTATGGTAGCGAAACATGGACTTTAGGATTACCTGAAATTGTTAAATGTGGATACTGCTAAATTACTCCTCTAAGTATTGTTTATATAGAACCCAATCCGCTTTGTTAATGTTTCAGTATTTTGTGGGGTGTTCCTTCCACTCGTAGTTGATTTTACAACCCATGGTGAGTATGATAGGTAAGTGATCTGGTCCTAAACTATCGTTCAGAGTTTGCTACTCCTCCTTTTCCGTCTGGTCTATCGTCTCTGTATGTCTGATAGTATTTGAAGTTAATATCTTTCTGTGGTTGGAACCATGTTTCAGATAATAGTGCAATATCTATTTTGCTGTTACGCAGTTCATTGTTCAAGCTTTCCCTATTAGAATACACGGATTTTTCGTTCCACCGAAGAAGGTTAAGTTTTGTAGTGTGTGGAGGGGACTTGTGAGGTCTTACATTAATTGTAGAGTTCATGGATCGGAGGATTTAATAATCTGCTGAAGTTAATTCATTACTTGTGTTGTATTTACCGTGCCATTTGTTCTGATCAGCTCAATCATGGATATTAGTAAAGTCATCAATTTTTCTACTATTGGAGTTTAAGTCGCTTGGGACTGGTGCCCCTCTGGCTGCTGATAATTTTGTAATATTTCTGTCTTTCTATGTGGGAGAGGTGGATACGGATTGTGGGTTATAGGGTGACTTGGTCCATTACGTATCCACATTAAATTTTGGGGAGTTCTAACTTCTTTGCATGTTGAACTTAAGTTTGCTGTCCTAGCATACGGCTGTAGTTGCTTTGATCGGTAGCAACGTGTTTGTTCCGGTTGATGTACAGGTTGTTGTGGTTTAGATTGAAGTATTGGATATCTCTCTCACAGAGAGTAACACGAGGGCTGTTGTTGGTCTGAGAGTGAGGCAATGTTGTTAAAGGTGGAAATTTTGTGGGATTGTTAAACTGAGGGCAAGGATTAGCTGCTGGGAATAGGACTTGTTGTTGTATACCATGTGCTATTTGATTGCTTTTGCTTTCTGATAATTAGGACACGAACGGTCAGTTTCTAGGTGTTGATCAGAGCAGTTGGCGCAAAGTGGTGTGCTGTCTTTGGGCATGAGTCAACATTGTGGTCTGCTGCACAGAAACTACATCGTGCCTGACTACAGCACTGATTACTACCGAGTCCAAATCGCAAACATTTATAACACGGAATGACGGCGGGGATGTAGGGTTCAACTCTGTATCTTACACCGTGGATGTAGACGAATTGAGGAAGAAGTTGTGATCTAAATATTAACACACATACCAGTAATGGAATAACTTCTTGCTGTCCTTGTTTTACAAATTTTTTTGTGAAGGGCTTGATACTCAATACCTGGAACTCACACTCGATTACTGAAAGGATTTCTGTATCACTAAGAGTAGTGTCAACATTTCTCACCACACCCTGTCTTTGTATCATAGACCTTGGAATATAGGCCTCCAAGTTATTTCTAATAAATATCTCAGATGTTACCAGATTATTTGCAGAGTCTCTATTGTTGGTTTCTATCTTAATTCTATTTCGGCCAGAGCTCGAAATGCTTACCAGGTTGTTAGAATTCATGAAACCTTGCTCTTTCAGGAGTTTTCCTAGCGCCATCGGGTGAATACGTCCAATGTTCTTTACCTTCTACTATTACTATGTACGGATCACTGTCACTTAATTCATACCTGTTGTCCGTTGAGTTTTGCTGTGGCTTCTTCAGGTTGTTGACGATGCTGGATGCTGGTGTCGTGTTGAATAAAGCTGCCGGATGTTGTGTTATTGCACCATCTGATGACAGTCTTGCGATTTTCTCTGTTGAGCGCGTAGATGTCCTTCCTTCCACTTCTTCCCGTAACGGGCGTTTAGTCGTCTTGATACTCGATAGATGGTAGCTGCTAGTGGGCAAGATGCTCACATTTTGGCTACCGATCATAGGATCATCTGTCAATGCTCTATGTAAACTATTCACAGTCTTGGCTGGATCAACTTCTTCAATTTCTTGATTGCTGTTCAAAGAACTTGCTATTACCCTCTTGGTTGATAATTGGCCATCGTTTTCTGCTTCTGAAGTGAGATCCTCAGGACCGTAATTACCACGCTCTCCATACATCCCACCGAACATTGTGGGTGATGGCAAGTGAAATCTGCTTGCGGAAATTACCACTCCGCGCCTCCGCAGATAATCCAAAACTGCGACTTATTAATTATTATCACGAAAAACAGAAAAATGTTTAACGATCACTTATGAAAAGTCCAACTACAACGCAGTAAACTGTTTTTTAAAGTTAATTTAGTGGAGCTACAATTCTGGTTGCCACGATAAACAAAACCAGAGATATTATTGAATTTCAAAACTTAATCAAATATTGATACATCCAAGAGCAGCAGAAGTAAGCTATTGAATATTACTTACTTATTCATTATAGTTATTAATTTACAAGCAGATTATTGTTACTTTTATGCTTTAATACTATTCAGAATAACAAACTGTTATATTTCAAAAAGTAAAAAGTCTATAATATTTTTCGCTAACAATCTACAACAATTGGAATTTGAAATATTTCTTTATTTAGGTATACAAGAATTTAAGAAGTTAAAACAGATACACCAAAATGTTTAACTACAATTTAATATATTCAATTTAACTAACAAGATTTCAGCTAATTCTAGATCAACAAAAGTAGCGAAAAGTAACGAGATCCAAGCACTAACAAAATGCGACTTTTGAAGCACTATTTCTAAATTAAAATATTAGTTTTTCATCTCACTTACAATAATCCAAACTACTTTATAATTTAAAGTGTTAAACTAATTTAGGTAGTAAAATTTAGCTGATGACGAAGTTATTTTCAGTTAAGTGCGCATTAGTACGCGTTCCCAACAAGAGAACGCATCACACATATTTATCAATAACGTTATAATGTCTTGAAGGATTTAAATAGTTTTTTTAACGGAATTATTACATAGTCTGGATTATTACATGAGATACCTCCCATCATTGTGAAACTAATAGCTCCCGAGCAAGTATGGAAATTTGTTCTTTAAAATTTCTTAATGTCGTACATATTTACTTTCGATATTATTATTAATTTTTAATTGGGATGGAGCTAACGCTTAGCTGGCAATTCTTCTAGTCATCCAAGTATTGTCTTTCATTTCATTTTATTTTATTTTTAAATTTCATTTGCAATAGGCTATCTGACAGTATTAAAAAAATATTATAAATTGAACTCATTCTCGTAGATTAATGTTTCAGAAAGCTAATTTTTTCAATATTTAAAAGAAAAGTGGATTATTTTTAATAAGAAAGCAAAATAAAAATTATACTTTTCTTACCTCTGGTCACGTGACAGAAAACGCTGTAGGATAGGTGGTCGCTTTAATGACGTCACATGTCTGTAAACGCTGTGGCTGGGAAAGGAGCGTTTCCTATTATCCAAGTTTTCAACTATTTTTATTGTTTGTTGCTGGGCATTTCTTGTTATTAATGAAATTTCATTTTGAATACAAAATCAAGAACAATTTGTAAAAGCCTAAAGCGGAAAAATATCGAAATTATACGCCTTATTTGTGGGGCTGGCTATGGAAAAACCCCTGACTTTTATTCTGCTGAGCTTAAAAATGTGACAGCTTCAATTTGGGACTCATTTATATTTAAATTGATAGTTAGAGATTGATTGTTGTGCGTTAACAAACCATACGTCGAAAAATTCTGTACGCGAAATTTGTGCAGTGAAAATAAAGAAATAAAGAAATGTTGTATGGGTGTCGCAAATATCCGCAAACAATTGAAGGTATTTCTTGTAGCTAATAAGCAGCTCTTTCAAATAAATATAGCAAGAGACCGATATAATGTGGTATAATGAACTAAAATGCAACATAAAATTGCCTCAGCAGTTGTTTTTTTTTCTTTAATTAAAAATAATCTCGCTTTGTTTTAATGATGCTAATGTATCACGGAAAAAGCATGCGTAAACTTACCTTGAGGATCACCAAAAGCTACAGAAACACACAAGTCACTACTAACACACAGAAACACAGCGTATTCATCGACCAAGCTCAGTCAAATGGTGCAGCTGACTGGAGCGCTTGATCGGTGGATCACAGGAAGCCCATTGTTCAAACTATTTTTCTATTGTTAGGAGTGAATTATTGGAAAATAAACCTTTGTTCCGAGTAATATGGTTTATCTACTTTGAATATAAATAACTATATTGCCTGCGTAGACTATTATCAAAACTGACTTTTGTTCTTCTAGATTTAGAAAATATCACACTGTGCGGCGTCCTCCCGGATGCGAGGCCAGAGCGTTAACCTCTCACTTACCACGCTTGGAACAACTGGATGTTGTGGCCATTTTTTCTTAATTGCATATTAAGGCTTATAGATAAATGATTTTTTTTGTCAATAGAACTGAATTTGTTTGTTTTTTTCATTTACCTACCTCGTTTCACTTCATCTCACACGAAGAAACTGTGAAGTGTTTGCTATTAACATAAAGAGAAGCAATTAAGAAGTAGTGTCCTGATAGCTGTGTGATTGAAGAGTGGTAATGGAATTCAGTACGTCCTATGTTCGAACCTTGGTTGGGATAATATTTTTCCGTCTATTTTTTCCCTTTTTGTTTGCTGTTTTTTTGCACTACTATGTTTTATTCCAAGAATTCAAAATACTTGCTCAGCGTCATAAATGCGTTTGAAACAAATTGCTACTATACATGAAAACTTTTAATTTTTAAACTTACCAGAGAGAGAATATCATACAAAAAATACAGGTGCACGGCGGCGAATAATGGAATTTATTTTAGAAGTGACATCACTTGTAGAAATCTTGTAACAGTTCCGAAACGCGTTGTGTCCTTTTCGTTGGAATTTTTACCTGACGATACAACTGCAGGTTACCTTCCTGACAAATAACTGCGTCTATTAAGCGGTATTTACTTTTAATATGCAAGTAATATTTAAAAAACAAAAAACCCTCTTTATGGTGTGCAAGGAAAGTCCAATTTCCTTTTTGAAATCTTCTTTGGTTGTTTCAAACGGTTGTAATTCGCTTGTTATCCAAAAAGTTGTGAAGCCTTCAAAAAAAAAAAAAAAAATTAAATTGATGTTTTGGTGGGTTTTTGGAAAAAAATGATTATGCGATGCAACCAACAGCAACTAGTATCCAAAGAAAATGATAAAAGAAAACAAATTCAACATATTCCGAAGCTAGGATTGAACCTTAGGACCCTAACCATAATAATTCTAGCCTTAAACAACGTATTACATTTAACTCTACGAAATCGCGGTGTAAATGAGCTTCACAGAAAATCGTAGGTGGATGCAGGATAGGGGGAAGTTGGGTGTGTAGGGAAATTGCCACTGCTATGTCCTTACGGCGGCTGAACGTCACACGGCGGAAAAGTGGTCCACAGGAGACGGTCACGAACAACCCGAACAAGTTCCAGGAGCAGGCCGAAACGTAATCGAAAAAACGCGCACTGGCAGAGTCCGGCGTGAGGTTCACAGAGTCCGAAGAGAGTACCAAAACGTAGCCAAGAACGAGCACTGTCAGACTCCGAGAGGCGATGCACAGTAAGAGAGAATACCGAAAGCGCAGTGAACACTGAAATGAATAGTGGAGCTGCGCGGGCTTTATTTATATGTGCGGCGAGTTGGCTCCGATTGGCCGCGGCGGAAACTATGATGTGGTGGCGCTGGTTGGCCCGATGCCAGCGCCGTCTATATGAGGTCCACTTCCATGCCCTCTACCGGGCATGCGGTGATGTTGGGACGGGATACGAAATCCCTCCCACATGAAGTGGGCGCGTACGGACGGAAGCGCCCTCGACGATGTTTAGGGTGATGAGGCTGGAATGGCTGTGGTATCCCGGTTTGCGCCGACGTACTCCCTGGTTGAGGACGAGGTGACGTGGGTGCCGATGTGGTTGGTGGAGAGTTGATGGGTGTGTCCATTTCGACGGCACTCTCAGAAGGCACTGCTGGTTTTCTTGGGCGGAAGTGGTATCGTCGTTGTGGGGAGGGTGGCTGTGGAACCTCCGCTAATGGCGCTGGTGGTGGTATATTCTTCACGATATTGTTGTGATGGCGATGGGCCTGTTGTGCTGCGAGGTCGCAGCTGCTTTTGATGACGGAGTTCTATTCTGTGTGGCGTTTTTACTGAGATGACACGCCGTCCGTGTGTCCCCACTACAGTTGCTGGCATCCAAGTGGCGTTTCCTCCGTAGGCGCGTGCCCAAACCGCTCTGCGTGGCGTGTAACGATGGGACGGTCTGGATTGGGGCTCCGCCGGGGATGGTGCCAGAAGGTGCAGCAACGTCCGCGGTTGTCGCCCATGGAGCAGTTCTGGTGGGCTGCGACCATTGATTGGTGTTGTCCGGTACGTGCTGAGAAAGAGGGTGAGGGTGGAAGACGTCGTAGCTGACGGTACCTCTTTCAGCATTTGTTGTTTGAACGTCCTTACGAGGCGTTCTGCTACGCCGTTTGAGGCGGGATGGAATGGAGGACTGAAGATGTGTTTGATGCCGTTTGCCACGCAGAATTGCTGGAACGTGGTTGCTGTAAATTGGGGCCCATTGTCAGAGACGAGGGTGCGTGGTAACCACTCGATGGCCAAAACCTGGCTTAATGCATTTAGTGTAGCTTCCGTCGTCGTGGATGCCATGCGAACCACGTACAGGTACTTTGAATAGGCATCAATTATATGTAGCCACATGGTTCCCAAAAATGGGCATGCAAAGTCCAGGTGAATGTGGTCCCAAGGTTGGCGGGGAGTTGACCAGGGGGTGAAGGCTTGTTGTGGCGCTGCCTGATGTTGGGCGCAGGCTGTACAGCTGCGTACCATCTTTTCAATGTCTCGATTGATTCCTGGCCAATAAGCATGTCTTCTTAAGAGATTCTTCATACGGGACATGCCCGAATGTCCTCAATGCAGGAGCTTTAGGATTTGTGAACGCAATTCCGCTGGGATGACCACACGATGTGTGTCGTTTTCTGCGTCCAAAAGGATGACGTCGTCTGTGACCGAGAGTCTGTGTTATATGTTTCGCCATGTCTTCAATTCGTTGTCCATTCTGCGTGTGAGGTATGTTGGCCACCCATGGATTATATAGCGCAGGACCTGGTGCAAGATTGGATCCCGGTGGGTGGCGGAGGCGATTCGGGCCGCTGTAATGGGGAAGCCGTCCACTGTCTGCTTCCTCTCTGTGTCGATATGAAAACACAGCATTTCTTGTTGGTCGAATTGCGGATCGGGGCAGGCAGGCAGGCGTGATAGGGCATCGACATTGGAGTGTTGTGCTGTTGGCTTATATTGGATTGTGTAGTTATAAGCGCTCAGAAACATCGCCCATCGTTGGAGGCGTTGGGCCGTTAGCTCTGGGAGGCTGGAGTGTGGTCCGAATATTGCCACCAACGGTTTGTGGTCCGTGATAAGGGAGAACTTGGTTCCGAATAGATACACATGAAATTTCTTGATAGCGAAGACTATTGCCAATGCCTCTTTCTCGATATGCGAGTAGTTGCATTGTGCTGGCGTCAATGTCTTAGAGGCATAAGCTATTGGTTGTTCAGAGCCATCTTCATTCCTGTGTGCGAGTACCGCCCCGATTCCAGATGCTGAGGCGTCGGCTGCCACGACTAGGGGCCGTGTAGGAGAAAACGGCGTTAGACAAGGAGCAGACCTTAGCATGCGCATTAACCGGTCGAAGACTCGTTGACAAGACTGGGTCCAGTTGTAGACAACGCCCTTCTTTCGGAGCTGATTGAGTGGTTGCGAAATATGTGCCACTTGTGGCAGAAACTTTGAGTAGTAATTTATTTTCCCGAGGAAGGCTTGTAGTTGCGGCAGGATCTTTGGGCGGGGTAGGGAGTTTATGGCGGCCACGTTGCGGTTTGTTGGCCTAATTCCCTCTTTGTTGAGTCAATGACCGAGATATTCCAATTCCTCTTGAAAAAACCGACACTTCTCGAGGCGACACCGCAGCCCTGCCTCCTGTAATGCTGCAAAAGGAGTGCGAAGGTTTTGTAGGTGCTCCTGACGAGTGGTTCCTGTGACAATGATATCGTCCAGGTAGTTTGCGCGTGCCGGGATGTGCCGCAACAGCTGTTCCAAGTATCTTTGGAAGATTGCAGGCGCAGAAGCGATGCCAAATGGGAGGCGCTTATATTTGTAGAGTCCAAACGGTGTGTTGATGACGACGATGTTTTGTGATTCCTCATCTAGTGAAGCGGCAAGTATGCATCTGCGAGGTCAATCTTCGAGAAGTATTCGCCGCCCGCAAGGTTAGTGAGAAGGTCTTCTTGTCGTGGGATTGGATACGTCTCGACTTGAGACTGAGCGTTGATAGCAGCCTTAAAGTCTCCACATAACCGGAGGGTGCCATTGAGTTTCCGGATGATGACCAGTGGTGTAGCCCATGCGCTGAATTTGACAGGTTCAATTACTCCAATCTTCTGAAGCTGGTCGAGCTCGTGATTTACTGCTGTATGTAAGGTGACCGGAATAGGTCTGGCACGGCAAAAGCGAGGTACTGCACCTGGCTGGAGGGTGATGTGAGCCTCGAAATCTGAGGCGCACCCTAAGTCTGGCGTAAAGATGGGTGCGAACTGTGTACAGAGATCATCCAGGTCCTGGAATGGGACCGAGTCCGATATGACCTGGACTTCGTCCACAATTGAGAATCCGAATATGTTGAATGCATCTAATCCAAAAATATTAGCAGCCGAGGGCTGATCGACCACAAAAAAGGTGATTGGTCTAGTGACTTGTTTGTAGGCTACCGTGATGGAGAACTGACCCCGTAGGGGAATGTCTCTATCCCCGTACGATACTAAACGCCGTGAAGGTGGAGACAACGGTGGTGAGCCTAGTCGGAAGTAGGTGGCTTGGTTTACCAGCGAGACGGTTGCCCCCGTGTCCACTTGAGAACGGATGTCCTGGTTGGTGACTCTAAGAGTTAAGAATAGTTTCTGTGAGAGCGGGTCGCCAGTATGAACTGTATGACAGTTTCTTGCTGCATGTGGGCTATCGCGCTGGGGCGAGGTGCCCGGTTTCGGCAGACTGACAGCAAGTGTCCCTCTTTACCACATCGTGTGCAATGTGCCCAATGGTCGGGGCAATCCGCCCGTGAGTGCGAAGTGAAGCACTGTCGACAAGACGGCAGTAGCTTCTGGGTCCGTCGGCGAGGTGGAGTTTGGGGTTCGAACGTCATAGATACGTCAGACAGCGATGGCGTCCTGCTTTGTTGGCGTCTGGAGCGCTACATGGAAGTGCCTTGTACGCGGGAGTTGAATTGTGTCGTTTTGACCACCGCTACTTGTGGGCGTGCAATGAGGCGCTCGTTCGCTGCCTGCGCAATTTTATGCGAGTGCGCGATGCGTATAATGTCCTCGAGTGATGGGTTATCCAGCTTCAGTGCCGCTGTGCGCACCTCTGGATCTGGAGCTAACTGCACTACGACGTCGCGGATCAGGGAGTCTGCGTATGAAGCCTTGCACTCTGCGTTTGAGGAAGTGAAGTCGCATTTGCGGCTAAGACCTTGGAGATCCGTCACCCATGACCGGTATGATTGTCCTGGTTGTTTGTGATACTGATGGAACTCAAGGCGGAAGGCCACCACATGGTATCTTTGAGAGCAGTAGCTTGTTAGCAGTGTGCACATTTCCTTGAATGTGAGGGAGACCGGATCGGATAATGGGGCCAGTTTCCGCAGGAGGAAGAAGGTATCGGGTGATGCCCACGACAGAAACAGTGAGCGCTGTAAGGCATCGTCCGTCACGTGGAACGCCGAGAAATGATGTTTGAGCCGATGCAAATATGTGTCCCAGTCTTCCTTGGTGTCATTGAATTATGGAAAAGCTGGAGGCAGGATGTGCGAATTTTCCGGGGCCTGGACTGATTTCGCATTCTGTGCTAACAGTTTCCGGAGAATTACTTGGAGCGTTTGCTGTAGCACCGCTGTCTGTTGTTGTTGTTGTTGCTCCAGAATGCGAGTCACGACGTCCAAGATGCCTGCTGATAACCTTTATCCTCGTCGCCAATTGCTATGTCCTTACGGCGGCCGAACGTCACACGGCGGAAAGGCGGTCCACAGGAGACGGTCACGAACAACCCGAACAAGTCCCTGGAGCAGGCCGAAACGTAATAAAAAAAACGCGCACTGGCAGAGTCCGGCGTGAGGTTCACAGAGTCCGAAGAGAGTACCAAAACGTAGCCAAGAACGAGCACTGTCAGAGTCCGAGAGGCGATTCACAGTAAGAGAGAATACCGAAAGCGCAGTGAACACTGAAATGAATAGTGGAGCTGCGCGGGCTTTATTTATATGTGCGGCGGGTCGGCACCGATTGGCCGCGACGGAAATCTATGATGTGGTGGCGCTGGTTGGCCCGATGCCAGCGCCGTCTATATGAGGTCGACATCCATGCCCTCTACCGGGCATGCGGCGATGTCGGGACGGGATACCAGAGCCACCGGAGCGTGAGCTCCAATGCAATTAAATTAAAATTTAAAATTAATTAGTTTTAATAACATGACGTTAGAAAAGGTATCAGCTGTATGGGGTATTGGTTGAAATATCGTAAGTGACTTTGTCGCAATATCAAATTGAAGTTGTTACATTTTAAGCTCCACAGAATAAAACTCAGTGGTTATTTCTATAGCTATCCCCACAAATAAGGCGTCTACTTGCAATATTTTCCGCTGTAGGCTTTTACAATTTACAATTTTATTTTCAAAACGAACTTTCATTAATAACAAGAAGTAACCAGCAACAAACAATAAAAAAATTGAAAACTTGGGTAACAGGAAACGCTCTATTCGCAGCGGCAGCGTTTAAAGACGTGTGACGTCACGACTGTCAATGCACGCGCCTGACAGCGAAGGAGCGTTTTGGCGGGCTTTTAAATTCTTTACATTTTAACTTTGAATTTTACGCAAAATAATGCACTGCCATTTAAAATCTCTTCACTCGGTGAATAACGTGTACCAATAAGCAATTTAAAACCATTTTCAAGAAGTAGTCATATACCCAATTGGAGTATTGAATTGCTCCTCCACCAACCCTTCCGATATACAAAAATTAATTTTAGATACATTAAGAGTTTTTGGTAAATTAATCATCACTTCACATGGTAATTTGACGCCCGTATCAACGAAGGAAAATTTTCCCACTCCCTTCTGCGTGAAATCGAGCAACAGCTTCTAGTCATGGTCGTCTATCCCCTTCCATATACTATTCGTAATTCTGTGACCAATATCCCTCCAAGTCCCCCAAAAAACTTAACTTAATCCAAAACCCGAAGGTTGGTTGGATCCTCCCGAAGAAGGCATACTAAGCCATTTTGTCAGAGGTAGGACCGTCAGTTCCTATCCTCTAACCAACATAACTGCACCACCATATTCAACCAATGATCTGACGAAAGTTTTTTAACCCAATTCCCCAACTTCTCTGATACATCCTCTCAACACCCTCTGCAGTAAATGAAGGATTTTATAACCTTTTCCAACCACCTGCCCAATGTGCTCTACCCAGTGGGTCAGTTGAGTTTGCAACGAGACATCTACAGTTGCCGACATCGGCCGTAATTACGAATAATGAAAGTACGTTTTAGGAAATGTAAAATGTTGATTGTATACCAATAGAAATATTAGAGAGAAAAATAGTCGACTGAGTGGTTTGTGTCGTTGCTATTGTGTACCGTAACTCACGTATTCGATTTCAGCTCGGTGCAATTAATTTTTTTTGTTTTATTTTTTTTTTGGTGGGGTATGTTCTTTTCTGATACTACTCTTCGTAACTTTAAAAATTTATATTTAAAGAAACACATCTAAATTCATATTCATTTTGCTTTGAAGGCTGTGGAAATTTTGATAGATGTTAGTACAGATATTTATCAATAGATGTCCGAAAACACTGAAGGATTAAATCAATCTTGAGGTACTGAGGTTCGCTCCAGAAATTTATTAGATGATTTATTATAGTAACCGGCTTTGCATTAATAAATTTTTTTGAAGTGTTAGCAAATAATTTTCGTTCCAATGAAATGGACGTCGTGATATGCATAGAGATTAAAGAACCCACTAAAGATTGAAAATTATAGTTGAGTCATTTAACAGGAATTCTGATTGCGTTAATGGTCATAAATGCATAAAAAACTACAATTAAATAACTGACTTCTTTTTAAGATAGTTTTGCAGTTCATTGAAAAATTGACGATTTACTTCATACCCATATCATTTCAGAAAATTGTTAGACATCCATGCTAACGAACTCGCTAGCAGAATATAGTAATATATCCATTAATTTCGTTAGTGAATTTATACACGGTACAGGCAATTATTTATCGGAGACCTTTGAAAAGAAACCCTTCTAAGTAGTGTCATTTAAGAAATCTATTAATTTTATTTTAATTTTGTATAATCTACTGTGAGACATTTGAGATATGTCGGGATCTTGTACAAAATATGCATCCCTGAATATCTGACTCCGGTTTGTGCAAATGAAAACGACTTTTACTACTAGCCCTATAATTGGCTTATTCTCAATTAGTAAATGTATATTTCTATTCAGCCACCAATGTAAAAACGCTATCGTCTACTGATCTCTGAAGGTATTTCTAATAATTTCACACGTTAAATAAACTCTTCTCGGGCTTCCAGCCACGTAAAAAATTCACACTTGTGGGACTTTAAGAAGGCTTCAATCAGCCCTCATTTTCAACCATAGGTGTCACTGCATAAATGTTTATTTTCAAGATGCCGCAGAAACGGCGGAACACAAAAGCCAACACTGTTCGATAACGTCAACCACACTACTATTCATTACCAAGGCGAAGCTGTTTCAGCATTTTGATAGCTAGGTTCCATGCCGCACTTAGTTGATAATCTGTGTCCCTGTCAACTAAAGAGTCAGTTGCTCTGATTTCTACAGCTTCTGTTAGAATGATGTTCCAAAAATCTCTGACCCAGGCTAAAATTGTAGTATTTTTCCAAAATTAATTGTATGATCTTCGTGGATACTGTGTTTGGCCACAGCTGATTTCTCTTCTTGCCCCAGACGAACATTTCTTGCATGCTCGATACATCACCGAACAATACACCGTTGCGTTTGTCCGATATAACCACGGCCAGAGTCACAAGGTATATAAAACACACCTGCGGTTCGTAAACCGAGGTCACCTTTAATGCTGCCTACCAAGATTTTAATTTTTTGCGGGTGGTGTGAAAATTGTCTTTACTCCATGTTGAGTCAACAGTTTACCTATTTCAGATCTTAGGGCACTCACAATTGGTAGAAAACCAAGGCCCTTGGTAAGAATACTATCTTTCTGTCGACATTCCTTCTTTTTAAACACACGATTAATCTGCACATGCACTTAAGAAAGTTCTCCGGAGATAGTCCGCGGTGCGCCGGATGTTGACAGCAGTTGGCGTTTAAATATGAGTCAGTATCAACAGGCTTCCGATAAACAGAGTGTCTTCTGCACGTTTTATAACGAAAATATCTAGAAACGGCAGGCAACCGTCCTCCTCCAATTCCATGGTGAAATAAATATTTTCATGGTTAGAATTCAAATGTGTTAGGAATTGGTCAAAGCTGTTTCTACCATGTAACCAAATCACAAATTAATCATAACAATTTCGATTGGAGCGGAGCATTGTTAAGTGACTCTTCAAAAAACTCTATGAAGAAATGACCGGAGACAAAGGCGAGCCGATTGCTACACCATCCAATTGCTCGTAATATTCTCCTTCAAACCGAAAATAAGTGGTTGTCAACACATGGTGGAACAGGTCAATCATTTTATGTTCAAAATGGCTCCTTAAAAGTTCTAAGGAGTCGGCCAATGGAACACGAGTTCGCCATTAAATCACCCAGATCTAATCTTATGTTGACTAAGACTTCTACAAACTCACAGGAGTTTCGAATTTGGCGACGACCCTTCGCCACTAGAAAGTTCATAGAGGTATCAATTGCAGTTACAATAGGTCGCACTGGTACTCCTACATTATGTACTTTTGGTAGACTGTACAACCAAGTAGGAACAGGAGCACTGCGTTGGAGTCGTCTTTTCACATCTTCCGATAGTTCTAAGGAGCTAATCAGCTTCAAAGTCAAGTTGGAAGGCTTAGACATACGGCCTCGGTTAATCTTCTTGTATGCTTGGTATTCCAAAAGCTGCATCATTTAACTATGATAGTCAACCTTGCTTAAAACCACCGCGCAGTTACCCTTGACTGCTGGTAGAATAACAATATTTTCGTCTTTCTTCAAATCTCGAAGCGCACGATTCTCTTCACTAGTGATGTTTGATTTAGATAGTTTACCGCTACAAAGCATCCGGTATGTTTCACGTCGTATCTCCTCCACTTCTTCGGCAGGAAGTGTGTGAACTGCACTTTCCACACCAATGATAATCTGCCACCACATTTTCAGTTCGCACAATTTCAGCAAAAGTTGATCTCGGTATGAGGAAACTGGATTATTTTGCTTATTTTCACTCCTTAATGTCATATGGAATAATATTATTGGGCAATTCTACTCATAGAGGCAAAGTGTCAGAGCCAAAACGGAATAACAAGTTTTTCATATGGGGTTAGCAGTAGAACTGAGAGCTGTTCAAGAAGTTAGGGATTTTAATATTGTTGGCCGAGCAAATAAAGATATTTTTGACCTTTGTATTCACAAATTATACTCTATTAAACAAAGAGTAAAATATGTAATTATGGCACTAGATGTAAAAACGATCTACACAAGGATTAAAAGTCGTTGACATTTGTTCAAAACTGGGTCCGATATTTAGGGGTTCGTATCTTCAATAAGCTCCCAGTACATCTTAAATGTCTAGCAGATAATAAGATTAAATTCAGAAAAACATTAAAAGAAATTTCAACTGAAAAACCTTTCTACTCCATCCAAAAATTTATTTCTAAAGTATCTACAAAATAATTGCTGTAGTTTGTGTTGTTTACATAATTAATGTACATTTTATCCTGTGATTGCACATCTGTTGTTTTGTATACAATCACTATTAAATATTTTTAGCTATTGAAATTTAGATGTGTAGCACAATTGTATATCCAGCCAAACCTATACAATAGAGATATAATTAATAAATTTGTATTAAAACTGTTGATTTTAAGCAATTGGGAATACGCGGTAAGAAAACTTTCCATTACTGACCCAGTGGGGGGAATCGCTCTGGAATTCGTTAAAGTAGCGGTCAGCGAAGTTTATGACTGTGAATTCGGTAGTGTGACGCTAAATCCGAGGGTACTATACCCTCACAGTTCAATGCGTGGCTCTTTTTGTCCCGCCAGACGCTAACAAGATCTCGGTTCCTCCCGCCACCCAACGCCTCCTGACTTTTTCTACCTATGCCCTTAGCAAAGACACATCTTAATACAACTGCCAGAGAAAGCATGCTGCCTGCTGGTGGGTGAGGGTGCTTCTTTAGTGCCTCTCCATATCAAGCGACACCGAGGTCGATAAGACGCAGACGCATACTACACCCGCAACGGCGGTCTGTGTCTACCTACCAAGTCTGGTAAATATTCGAGTGAGAGAGCGCGTCGAGTGAGGACCCATGTGGGCGACGCGCGCGCCCTCCGCTCAACCTCAGGTAGTGCCGCGGGGGCGCAGCAGCGCCGCGCCACCTATACCTCGCCTGCGCGCTGAGCCATTCAATACCGGGCACCGCTCCAAGCGGTGGCTCCTGAGGGGAAGCACAGTGGCCTTCGCCAAGCGCTGCCCCACCGGAGCTTGCTCCTGCGTTATAGACGGACAAATTATTGCCCTCCCACCCAACGAATGTTAGGTTTTTAACCACTCCTGCTATTGGTGGGACCCCCGAGTGAGCACATTAGGATTGCTTCTCTCTGTATACCTAATGCTGACAACCAAGGCGAGAGCAACACCCTCAACTCCAACCAGAAAAATGGGACGTCGGAAAGGTAAAACCGGTGCCAAAGAACTGGCAGAATTAGGACGCGGACAGCATACCACAACAGACAGCTCACGCTCCCCCAGCCAACAGGGGAACTGCGGACACTTGAACTCATCATCGAGTGACATCGACAACAACTACGAGGCAAGTGAAGAATCAGCTGCTACAAGTGACTACGATGAAGGGGCTCCAATGTAAAGTGTTCCCCAAGGGATTAAAATCTACAACAACAATGACTTCCCACCACCACAACAAAATAAAAGGCCGCGTAACAAAGAGGTGAGCCCCAAAGGATCATGCCAAAACAACTGACAGCAGAACAACCCTTAACCAGTTCACCCCCTGGTCACAGAAACAAACAATAGTATGGGACAAAACCAGCAAACAGAAGATCATCTACCACCACCGAGGATAAGAATTCCTCCAGTCGTAGTTGAGACGCAAAAAAACTACACCCAAACTATTGACATGTTCAAGATACAGATGACTGGAAAGCTTACCATCACAAACAACAACAAAAGTGGTACCTCCAAATACCACACAGACAACAAAAAGGATCACGATATTTTGACCAACTACTTCAAAATCAAAAACATTCCGTTCTACAGCCATCAAATGCCGGACCAGAAACCCCTTCAGGTAGTAATCAAAGGGCTAGCAATGTCTTTAACAGAAGAAGAGATACAAGAAGAACTAGAAGCAAAAGGTTACATGGTGCAAAAGGTGCACCAATTCAAAAAGAGGAACCCAGAAACACGGGAGCTCACTCTTAAATCAAATTCTCATTGTCACTAAATCCTAGCAAGGAATCAGACCAAATATACAATTAAAAATCACTATTGTACCGCAGAATCACTGTAGAAAGTTACAAGCACCGAAATGGTCCGCCTCAGTGTGTCAGATGCCAAAGACTCGAACACACCAAGAATTTCTTTAATCTTCCTAGTCGATGCGTCAAATGCGGAGGGCTGCGTGACAGCAAGGAATGCAAGCTCCCAGCGTCGGAAAAGGCGAAATGCGCCAACTGTGAAGGTGACCACCCAGCGTCTTGGTGCGGATGTCGCAATTTCCAACAGGTACAACAACGACCAAGACAACGCAAACACAACAAAGATCATAAAGACAGTGGAAGGAACGGAAAAACACAACCTCCAAAGAAACACAACAACAACAGAGTAGCCAGATGGACAAACCACAAAAATATAGGCAGACACAACCACCGGCGGGTGCCAAGGGAGCCCACCATGGATAAAGGGAACAGGGAAAACGGAACGAAGGATAGGAAAAAACACAGGAGCCACTGCTGGCGATCAGAAAGGAACCGCGAATCAGCAAACTTGTTCGACGGGAAATCCTTCATGAAAAATAATAAGAATTCTTGAAAACATTCCAAAAGCTCAAATCGACACCAGCAAACTCTTTGCGCTAGTGAAAGGTGTGATGTCACTGTTGAAATAATGGTGGGGAATGCTGAAAACCCAAAAGACTTCAAAATTGCAATCTGGAACTCTAAAAGTATAGGCAATAAGAAAATAGAACTTCATCCGACGAACGGGTTCGATATCGTTCTGCTGACTGAAACACATCTGAAACCAAAGGATCAATTTAAACTCACTGGATTCACAATCTACCGGAACGACAGGCACGGCCAACGGGGGGGGGGGGTGGGGGGAACGGCGATAGCCATCAACAAAAAACTACTCCACGACCATGTCCAGTCCCCTCAGCTAATAGATATGAAGGCCACGGCGATAAAGGTCCACTCGGTCGAGGGACACATAGTGCTGATATCGGAATACCTATCCCCCAATAGGGCCCTACATGAGCTAAACCTAGACGCCCTGCTGGGAACATGCAGAAGAGTAATAATTGGCGAAGACTTGAATTCCAAACACTACGCCTGGAACTCAAGAAGAAACAACAGCAAATGGGAACTTCTCTTGGAGCTAGCTGAAAGAAGAAACATCCAAGTGCTAGATTCAATATCACCAACAAATATCCCCCACAATAGATGTCTTAGATGTGGCCGTCGTGAAGGACATCACGCGTCGAATAAATCTCAAAACCATCAACGACCTTTCACCTGATCACTAACCCGTTCTGCTGCAAATAAGGAACTGGGCCCTACCCTACACAACAGAGAAAAAATCCAAAGAAGTGGACCTTTTTTTATTATTTAGTTATCTTACATTTATACAGCCTAATATCTAGATACTAAATTAGGCCCTATTACATACATTTTTTATTATTGATTAAGGGTTCTGCTAATGTCGCTGGTTTCATTACTGCTTAATCTGGCCTCTCAGCTGTGTGGATTACCGGATAGCCTCCACAGTCTCCCGTCCCCGCGAGGAGGCAGGCCAAACCTGTTTTCTGGCGAAACCATGTTAACAGTTTACAATTTTACAGTCTAAGAAAGTTTTATGCAAGCAATTAGCATATTTTTCCGCTTCACTTAGCTAATTGGTAACTGATAAATTATTAAATATTAAACAATATACGTTACAGATGAGTCAGTTAGTAAATGAATAACAATATTTACATTGGTAGTTATTTGACAATTACAGTGTGAGCTTACAGTTGTTTGTCGGTTAGTGAATACATGATCACATTACATCAGGTTGTATTACAATTTCTAACAACAATTTTTTAAGATACAGATCTACTGGGATTTACAATACATGGGTTATTATTTTCACAGTTTCTACATGCATACATTAGTACTGCCTGCTTCGCTTCTACAGCCTTGAACCAGTTCGTGTGTTATCGAAATTCCGTTACTATTAATTTGTGACTTGTTTTTTGAAAGGTATTTTTTTTAACTATATTAAAGGGATGGTAACATTCCATATATTTCCTCAATGCCATTGGGAAATTATTATGCCTTTTAGTAATATAAACACCGCCCATTTTTTATTTGCGTCAGTTTGTTCTCATTACGCACGCGGACTGTGAGGCATTAACCTCGCTGGCTAGGTGCTGTATCGGCACTGTTGACCACTGTAAATTCCGTGGCAAACACGACCTGGCTCCGGCTTTGTAAATATTTACAATTCCTTGACTATCAATTACATGATGTTTATGTTGTAGTACGCCAGCTAAGGACGTTACATTTTGGAAGGATATAACTGTTATTATTATTATTATTTACATCTTTCTGTATTCACCACACTATTCCTTCCACCGTTATTATCCCGGAAACAGTCAACCATTCCTGGCCCGTCTGGCATTTCCAGCAGAACCGGATTGGCCGACCCATCGGGATCACTTCCGGTTACCGGAAGTTCTCGCACTATTCTGTTAACTACAATGCTCTCATTCGCCTAGATACGCCTGTGCAGCTGCTGGGGTCCCGGAGGAGATCGGCCCCGCCCGACTACTGCTCGGTCCAGATACTTTTTCCTTTGTAGTTTAGACACTTTGTCTGATAGGTTGTCAAGCCTGCTCCATTGTTGCTCGTCCAGGATTATGTCCCGTGTTAGCATGTTCCTCATTTCGCTGACGTCCGCTGTTCTCACCTCTTCCGTTTCAGGACACTCCAACAAGACGTGCTCGGGTGTTTCTTCTGCGCCACACTCACATGCACTGGTTTCCTTCAACCCTCTTTGTTATAGCATCTGGTTATATTGTCCGTGTCCGGTCATGTAATGTATTAGCCCAGGTGAAGGATTAAAGAATCCAAGATTCAGCTTCTCTTGGACATTTGTAAACACGCTGTATAATCTTCTGTCTGTATGGCTGCTGTCCGAACGGGCTTGCCACTCGGCGAGGAGTGCGTTTTTAATTTCCACCACAGATTGTTCTACTGCTCCCACAATTTCCTGCACCTTCGCCTGATTTTCTTTACGCAGCCAGTATATGGCTCCTCGTCTTCTGATATCAAGATCAAACTGCCATACCACTACTAATATTGTGAGTGAGTCAGTAGATGTAGTAGCATAGGCCCCACTTAGCCGTATCAGAATGCTTCTCTGAACTCTCAGTACCGCCTTACGAGGTTTCACCTGCAGTAGTTTATGCGCCCAAACACTGGCCGTATACCCTACCAGTGATGCCAGGGTAGCATCATGGTATCTTATTATGAAGATGTTCGGGAGATGGAATTTCCTCTGGCCTATGCTTACAAATTTGTTCATGACCGCCTTAGCTCTTTCACACGTCTCGGAAATATGCGTTGCGAAGTTTAGGAACTCATCCAGAGTGACGCCTAAGTATCTGGTTGTCGGCTTCCTTTTTATGCTGATGTTATTCATCTTAACAATTGGATCCCGCTCCAATTTCCCTTTTAGTAGCATCATTTGGGTCTTCTTTGGTGCAAGGCTCAGCTTAGCCTCCAAGCACCATGCCTGAAGTTCTTCAATCACTACCTGGGATTTATCTTCTATGTCTTGTCTGGACAGACCTTCAATCAACAACAGCAAATCGTCAGCAAAGGCGACCAGCCCCAGCAAGCCACACAGCCCCTTCAAACGCCTAAGAGCATCTTCAAAAACTAAATCCCAGAAGACTGGCCCACTTACTGAGCCCTGGGGACAGCCCTTAGTTAGACGTTTATCTACCTTCCCTCGTGAACATCTCAATGTGGCGAATCTATTCTTACAGTAATCCCGCAGTGTATTATACAGGTTACTTGGACAGTTGATTTCCCTCAGGCGGCGGAACAACATCGGCCACCATAAATTGTCGAAAGCTCCGGAAATATCTATGAAAATTCCTATTACGTACTTCATAGAACTACTTTTAACTAAATTTACCGCCCTGTTTACTGCGTCTTCGGTCGACCTGCCTGCTCGAAAGCCATATTGGTTCATGTTAATGCCTATTTGGCTTCTGTGATACTGCAGTTTGTTAATCAATACTTTTTCCTGAACCTTTCCAAGGACGTTTAGCAGGCAGATTGGCCGATATGATTTTGGGTTTGCCTACTAGGGCCTGCAACACTTCCGCTACTATCCCGTCCGGTCTCTGTGCTTTATGCTTTGCCATACTGTTTATGGCCTTTACTACCTCGTCTACTGTTATGTCCTCCCCTTCCGATTCAGCTACATAAAGCTGAGATTGATCACTCCGCACGTTTCTATGAAAGTCGGTTTCTCTATCTCTCTCATCATCAGGTAGTAGCTTCCTTAATAATTCCTCCGCTGTTGAAGTCCAATTTTTGTTCATGATACCTTCCTCAGTCCTCACAGTGGCTAACGTAGTAGGTGGTCTTATTTTTCCGGCAACTATCTTATACGGAATGCCCCAGGGATCTGATCTAAGATTGGATCTGACATAGGCCTCCCAGCTATCTGTTTTAGTTTTTAAGAGTTGCTGCTTAAAAGCTTCTTTCCTTTCCCTGTATCTATTAAGCAAAACAAGCCTATCAGCCGCCACAGCACAGCGTTGGTACTGCCTACGCACCCTTCGCATGTTCGATCTCATTCTATGCAGTCTCTCATCCCACCGTATATCCTTTACCCTTTTTACATTTGCCAGTGGAATAGTGCCTTTCATTGCTGTTTGGATGGACCTAGCCAGTTCCCTTGCCATATGGTCCACGTCATTGCCCTCCAGCAAGTCCACTGGAATACGGAAACTCTCCCGAAGTCTCTGCCATACCGCCCTTCTGATATTATAGTGAAGTTTAGTATTCCCATTACTAGTTGCCTCAGTTCGTTGCCGAGAGAGGTCATATAGAATTATACTGTGGTCACTCGTGGTTTGGTTATCTACCACCCGCCAATTGCGTAACATATTTCCCACAAGATCGTTAGTAATTGTAACGTGTATGTTAAATGTAGCTCCACGCCTATTATTAAAAGTAGGGGGATTGAATGGTTTGTTCCTTACTTCCAGATTAAACTCGCAGATCTTGGCCCCTCTCATTTGTATGGTCACTGTGCCAGAGCAGTGACCGTGCATTTGCGTCTGCCGCTATGATTATCTTCTGGTTTCCTAGACTGTTGAGAATTTCTCTAATTTTATTCAAGTATCGATCAATTGGATCTTTGTATTGGAAGTACATTGATACTACCATTACGTTGCACCATCCTGTACTGATTTCTACGCATGTAGTGTGCTCATCACAGAATTGAGAAATTTTAGTTGTAGTTATATTCCTATTTAATACTATTATGCCTGATATAGGATGCTCCCCGTCTGCAATGATTTGTGCAGTTACTGGCATGTACAGAATCGATCCTCTGTTTGAATGGGGTTCCTGAAAGCATAATATGTCCCAGCTATTTTCCTCTGCCAATTTTCTTAACTCATGGAGGACTCGCTTGTTCCGTCTAGCATTTAACTGTGCAATTTTTATGATATCCATTTACGGGTGTCTGGTGTGGACATTGCAGTTCGGCCATTTGAGCTGCGGGTCAAATCTAATCCTTCCATGGGTCATGACGAACTGTTTATAGATCTCATCAGGAACAAATAGTTCATTTCGCCTATCGAATATTTTTTTTACGAGAATTAATAGCTGGGACGTATCCACTGGCAGGTTGTTGGCCTTAAGCTGAATTCTATCTACCACTTCCAGCTGGGGAAAGGTTATTGACCTCCCTGCTGGATGCAATACGCGTGCTATTTGTCTTAGAGCCTTTGTTAGTATGTTCTCCTGTTCCAGTTTATTCAGTCTCATTATATCCTCTATATTCGCATACAACGATGTTGGATCTACTGACATACTCTTGGACACATTCCCCATACTTGGTGCTTCGATGTTAATTTCTCTTTTAACGCTATGCCAGCCATGGGATCTGACGGGATATTCTCGTGCACGCTTCCTATGCTTAGTGTATGTGTTTTAGAGTCTCTTTTGACACTGCGCTGAGCCGTGAGGTCTACTGTACTTGGTTTATTTATGCTCGACTCTCTTTTGACGCTATGCAGCGACGTATAATCATCTAGGCTATTTCCGAATACGTTTCCCCGGCTTGATGTGTCTATATTATAAAGCGATGTGGGATTTAAAGAAGTATTTTCTAGCACATTCCCCTCGTTTGGGATATATAAG